>JANBPO010002694.1:724301-992273 GCA_024336825.1 Amorphophallus titanum
AATGGCGTGCCATTATCCGAGATGATCCGACTGGGGGTGCCAAATCTGTATATAATGTAATGCCTCACGAACCGAGCGACTATTTCTCCTGTAACTTCTCGTAACGGGATAACTTCTACCATTTGGAGAAGTAATCAGTGGTGGCTAATATGAACTTGTGGCTTTGAGATGATGGCAGAAATGGTCCCATAATGTCCATGCCCCACTCCGCAAACGACCAAGTGGGCGCAGTTGGATGGAGCAGATTAGGCGACCTTCGAGGCACTGGCCCAAATGTTTGGCATTGGTGACATGTACGAGCGTATTGGTTACAATCTTCATACATGGTGGGTCAATAAAATCTATTGAGCTTAATGCTAAGTTTCATTTTGGCCCCTGCCAGGTGAGCCCTGCACAATCCGGAATGGACCTCGTGCATGATAGTCTTTGCTTCTTTAGATGAAAGGCACCGCAAGAGGACCGATTGGTCTTTTTCATGGATGAGCCTAAAAAGTAAGTCGCCAATTAGCTAGTAAGATGTTGCCCTGCGTAGCAGTTGCACCCTTTGGGCCCGATCGGGGGGGGGGAGCCAGCCGTTCGTTATCTTTATAATCGGCTCACGCCAGTCTTCTTCTTCGGGAGCATTCTCCTCTTGAATGTTATTAACCTCGTAGATAGTGAGGTCGAATTCTTCATCGAGCACACTTGACATGAGCCTTCAGTGTCTGACAGTAATGTTCAACTCTCCCTCAGGTGAGAGTTTTAAAGTTGTTGTCAACTTTGCCAAAGTGTCTGCTTGGGAGTTATTGCCCCTTGGGACGTGGCCCATTTCAAATAAGTAAAATCTTTCCTTCAACATCATGACGACTGCATGGTAGAGAATGAGCTCCTTCTTCCGGACATCATAGTCGCCCAAGACCTATCAAATGATGAGCTAAGAGTCCTCGTATACTTTAATGCACTTGATGTCCATCTCCAGTGCCAGCTGAAGCCCAATAATTAGCACTTCATATTCCGCTTCATTATTAGTCAATAACTTCATGAGAGCGTAAGAGTTATGAAGAATGCCGTCTTGCAGAGATACAAAAACTATCCCCGCGCCCGAGACAAAGTCTGTAAAACCGTCAACCCTCTTGATTGTTCGAGAAACGCCATCAAAAATACAACTCCCAATGTGGGAGGTTGAGGGTGAGGACGTCTGGCTCCGTTTGTGGTGGGACGCATGTAGGAAGTCTAAGGGTCAGTGCACAATCATATAGAAAGCATAAGCATAATTAAAGAGTGCTAGGGTTAGAAGTTGTACCGGTTGGCGGGCACCTCGGAACACCTGGTCCTAGTAGTGCCAGGCGTACGCTGTGTTGTACACCTCCTCGCTCTCCGCCAGGGTGGACACGACCTGCCCGAGTGCCGTCCAGTCTGTGATCTGCTCTACAGCTCGCACGGTCCAGTCCAACACTGTCGCCAACCTGCTCTGTGCCGGGAACTCGACCGCTGGTTGGAGGATGCTGATCGTGCTCATCACCAGCCTGAAGTAGAGTGGCTCTACCACATTCATGTAGTGAAGCCACACGTCGCGCCCCGAGAAGGCAAGGGCCCCCACTACCCAGGGCTGGCCCTCATGCCCCTCGCCCTCATAGGGTGTCCATCGAACCTGTCAAAATAGGAGAGTCGCATTAGCATCATAAGCATATAAATTGCATTAAATTAAAGAGTCTGAGTTTAGAAACTTACTGAGGTGTAAGGTAGAGTGTCCAGGTCATCCTGGATCCCTCGGACTTGTCTATGAAGGGCTCCAGTCTCTCACAGGGCTGTCCACCATCTGGCAATCGACAGTAGCTCGGTGTGGGTCTCCTCGCCTCTCCCTTGCCCGCACAGTCGCACATAGGCCCACACCTGCATCGCATTTCACCTAACATCAGCATATAACAGCATATAGGAAGAATAAAGGAAATTGCATAACCAGTTTAAGGGTAGAGTCATACCTAGAGTAGAGGTGAGAAGCCGTCGAGCATCGTGCGCTGGCTAGTGGAGCTAAGGGTGTCAGAAAGGAAAGTGAGAACCACCGCTCCCCACGCGTAGTCACCTACATGACCCACGTCCTCAAGCAGTGGTAGGAAGCGGTAGCTGATCACGTCTGCTCTCGTCGCGAATAGGAGTCATCCGAAGAGCAACATCAGGAACCTCCGTAAAACTCGGTCTGCCTCTGGTCCCAGCTCTACCGCTACCCTCGATTGGGCCTGGTCCAGGAGCCTCTGAAGATGCTGCTCAGGTAGCTCACCAGTCGCTATCCCATCTCCCCTCAGCCCCAGGCTGTCTTGAAGTGTCGCCCACGTCAATGTCATGGACTAGAGCTTCGGGTGTAGCAGCTCCAGTCCAAGAAGCTCCCGGGCCATCTCCCAGTAGTCAGGGTAAGTCCTCCCGCTAACCGGGGACCCATGCACATGTAGGCCTGTGATGCGCACAATGTCCTCTAATGTGGGGACCATGTGGCCCCACGGTAATAGGAACGTGTAACTCACTGGGTCCCAGCGGTCGTGCAGAGCATAGAGTAGCGGCGTGTCAAGCCAACTGAGCTCAATGCTCAGAAACTCGGAGAATCCCATCGCCGCTAGTCTCTCCCGCTGGAAGTCGAGTAGTGCGAGGTACACTGCCCAGACCTACAGCCAGGAGATCCGAGTCCTACGCTTCCCCTACATACATTTTAGGATAATTGCATTGGTTATTCATTTTTCATACATTTCTCATTCAACGGTTTCATCCTAACCATTCCAATACCACTCTTTTAGGGGTCCATGGTCACCCATGGACCGCTCTACCCAATGGACGGCCCCATACGGACTGTGTAGTTTCCCTGTGCCCAACACATTAACATCCACTCTCTAGCCGTTCAATGAACGCACGGTCTTTATCTGACCATGTCATTCGCCTCTCAAGCCCCTCATCTTCTACACTTACACGGCTACCCTTAAACCATGTTTCGGTTCACGGTCTGATGTGGACCGTTCTGTTCTTAACGCTTAACATTCTGAATGGACTGAAATGGCCCGTCCTAGTCTCCCATGGTTTTCCCCAAATCGTGCTAGGTCCCTTACCCTCATCAGTTCAACTACTCCTGGGCGGCCACCCATGGGCCGTACTAGTCGTGAACGGTTCTATGTGAATCGTGTTGTTTTGGTGTGCAGCACCTTGTAAGCCGTCTAGTTATCATCGTGCCCGATGGCGTCAAGATCCTCCCGCCGGTGGCGATGGCCCGTAGGCCTCCCAACCGGCCCTAGAGGGGTCATGCACCCCTATTCTCCCCCCTAAAACTACATGCATGATCTGAAAATGAGAATGGGAATGGGTTTTTTGTGACCTACCTCGGTCGGGTGGGGTCCCTTCGCCGCCTTCGCCACCGGTGCCTCCGCCTCCTCCGGCGCCGGTCTGGCTTCCTCCACCACCATGGGATCTCCAGCGATGATTGCAGGTGTCTCCTCGACCGCGGGCGGTGGCATTTCTTCCTCCTCCGGCCGGTTTGACGGCACGGCGGCCTCCTCCGTGGCGGCCTCCGCCGGCAGCACTTGGCTTCCCTCACCGGCCATGCTCGGGCGCCTGGCTTGGTATTTCAAGCGCATGAAAGGGGACAGGGGGAAGAGAGTATGAGAGGGCGAGAGAGTGGGAGAGATTGAGAGGTAGAGAGATGGAGAGTGGGGTGTTGGGCTTCTCCTCTGTCGGTTATGGTGGAGGGGGAAGTGTGGACACTAAAAAATTCTCAACCCGTGTTTATGTGTAGGGAAATAAAGAAGAGAGAAGAGAAGATGAGAAAAAGAGAAGAAAAGGAAGCCCCTACTACCTTCAACGGCACACTCCCTAGTGCCTTTAACGGCACGCTCAATAGTGCCTTCAACGGCACGCTCCTTGCCCGGCACACCCGCTGGCGCGAGCTTAGTGACACACTCCTGAAGTCTTCCCCGGCACGCCCTACGTGGGACTTTGCCGGTACGCTCTTGCAGCTCTTCCCCGGCACACCCTCGGGGGTGCCCTCAGCGGCACACTCCCTATGTGCCCCCTTCGTCGGCATGCCCCTCCTGTGCTGCTCAGCGGCACACCTCGCCTACTCCCTCACCGGCACACCCAGCTGGGTGTTTTCACCGGCACGCCCCTGCGTGTCCCTTCAGCGGCACGCCCAGGGTGGCCTTCCGGTGGCACACCCTGCCATCCCTTCAGCGGCATGCTCTCAGCGCCCTTCAGCGGCACATCCGCTCAGCGGCACACCCAGCCCGGGCGCTTGGCCGGCACACCCCTCGCCGTTCGTTCAGCGGCACACTCCTGTGCCCGTTCAGCGGCACACTCCCCGGGTGCTCCACCGGCACATCCAGTTCAGGTGTCCTCAGCGGTACACACCCCGTGTACCCCTTCGGCGACATGCCCTCACGGTGCTTCAGGGGCACGCCTGCAAGTGCCTTCAGCGGCACGCTTTGACGCCCCTCCAACGGCACACCCTTGTGGGCAGCCCAGTGGCACACCCAGGCGAGCTGCCCCGACACACCCGTGGAGGCCCCTCACTGGCACGCTGCCAGTTGCCCCTCAACGGTGCACCCCCCTTTTGGATGCCTCCAGTGGTACACCTCCCTGGGGTGCCCTCAGTGGCACACTCACCTGAGTGCCCTCCAGCGGCACACCCCCATGGCCCTCCTTCGCCGACACACACCCCTGCGTGCCTCCCTTCAACGGCACGCCCCAAAGAGTGTCTTCACCGGCACACCCTGCAGAGCCCGTTCGCCTGCACACTCCTGTGCCCCGTCAACGACACACTGCTCGGGCGCCTTCAGCGGCACGCCTGTCCACCCCCTTCAGCAGCACGCCTATATGGCGCCTCCAGCGGCACACCCATCCGAAGCTCCCAGCGGCACACTTTGCCACCTGGTGCATCCGGCAGATGAAACGTGACGCCCATGCCCTAAGGATCCTCGGGGCGCAGCAAACCCGCCAAGGTGTCACCTAGAGAGGTAGCCACGTGAGCTATCCCCCCTGCCACCAAGGACGAACAAATCAAATCCCCATCAATGCAGCCCGTTCCCGCCTTCGAACGCCTCCGCCGCTGGGGGGTATAAAAGTCCCTCCTTCTCCGGCGAACAAAAAAAAGGGAGAGAAGACACACAGGCAGAGGGAGACACCCAAAAGAAGAAGAGAGGGGGGGTTGCTGCCCTCCCTGCCGCTGCTCCGCCACCACCGTCCGTGAGAAGAGAGAAGAGAGAAGAGAAGAAGAGAAGAAGGGGGGAGGAGCTCATGCTCCGTCCCTCTTCCCCATTGTATCCAGTCCCCCCTCCATGTTTTCATTCTCTTTCTCCTTGAATGTATGCTTCGATGCATGTGGCCTTTCATGGTCACCGATTTTTTTTTATTTTTATGAAAAATCTCCCTCTGTGGGTTTCTTTCTCTCTTTCTTTCTTCTTCTCTGCTCTCACGCTCTCTTGAATTCTTCTGCTCTTACCCTCTCCTGAATTCTCTCTGGTTTCCCCCTCACGCCAGGATGAGGAGGATCCCCATTTATAGGAAAATAGGGGCTCTGGAGATTCAAGATTCCTTGGTGCGATTCCTGTGGTCCCCACAAGCTTTTCAGATAGGCATGTGGAAGACACGTTCCCACCCAAAAGTTCCATCCAGAAGGTACGCTTGAAGGACACATGTCAGGTGCTGATGAATGGACGATCCACGTGTCAGATCTTGAGGACACAGTGTAACCACGTGCTGATCGTTCTTTAGTTTGGGATCACATGATTACTTTAGTTCTACCCTTCAAGTGTTTGATAGAGTTCCTGCAAATAAGAGTTAAGGCATTTCATCAAACACTTTATTAACATAGTCAAATTCAGACTTTAGCCAACATCATATTAGTCTAACATCCATATTATAGGTGTATAATATGATGTAATGCTTGCATGCAACCATACAATGCATTGACCTATGTAAGACACAAGTAGACCTTACATGCATGAAGATGATGCATGAAGACAAGGATACATGAAGATGCACAGACCTTAATGATGCACAGACAAACTTGACATGTATGCACAAACCTGGATGCTACATCTGCGTGGACCTTAGATATGCACAAACTAATATGTGCGTAGACCCTAGACTAAGCATGTGCACAAACCAAGACTATGTATGTGCACAGACAAAAATGTGCTCAGACCAATGATATGAATGTATATGCAAATGCCATAGATATGGACAATGATGCATAGACTTGATGACTTGAGTTCAGATGTGCATCGACTTTGGTCTATACATGTGCATCGACCTTGATGCAACATGTGCACAGACTTGAACATGCACAGGCCTGTATGTGCACAGACTAGAAACTGTGCATAGACCTTGAAAGTTGAATGTGCATAGACTCTAAAATGTGCATAGACCTGTATGCAACATATGTTTGAACCTTACAAGACACATTGAGAAATATTCATCGACCTTGTAAGCTTGAATACAAATGTGCACCGACTTGACTATATGTATAATCAAAAGGTGCATCGACGTTGCATGCTATCGCTAACACATGTGCACCGACCTGACCTTGCTAAATGCAAATGTGCACAGACTTTATGAATGACTAAGGCAGATGTGCATCGACCTTTTGAATGACTAAGGCAGATGTGCATCGACCTTAGTATGCAAGATGCAATATGTGCATCAACCTCAGAATGCAAGATGCAATATGTGCATTGACCTAAGAATGCAGGATGTAATATGTGCATCAACCTTATATATGACCAATGCAAATGTGCATCGACCTTATATATGATGTGCATAGACTTTATATACATTCTACAAAATGTTCACCGACCTTGTATATAGACTAACAAAATGTGCACCGATCTTATATGCATTCTACAAAATGTGCACCGACCTTGTATGCAGACTAACAAAAAATGTACTGACCTTACATGACTGTGAATAGGGATATACATCGACCTTGTGTTTCACAGGGTGAAAATGTGCATCGACCTTAGATGCTACACTTGGCTAACTAGCGTCGACCTTATGTGACAGAATGCGAGAATGCACAGACCTTATCCTCTTAAGACAATAACATGCATCAACCTTATAGCAGTTGCTAGCCAACTAGCATCGACCTTCACTACAGTCACATCCCCATCAGGCTTTTGCTCAATCTGATCCTTAACAAATTTAAAAGGTTTAGTCTGATCATTATCTTTGCTTCACGTATATCAGTCCAAAACTAGTTATTAGTTCCCGAAACAAGGAGCTTTAAAGTTCATCATTTCTTTTTGTTTCGCTTGTTCTATTTTCACAGTTTCCAGAACTTCCATTTGGTGATTGCCTTATCTAAAAATTTGGTGATTATTTCAAGTTTCCCTGGCGAAAATTCGGTAGCACCTCCCCTAGACTCGGAGCATCGAGGGGACAAATGGGGGCGTGCCCTATGGAGAGAACTCTGACGGCCCCGAACAAACGGGATACGCGCAAAGTGACATTATCACTGGGGTGTGTGGGAAAGCGACAACACCCTGTCACCCATTGTGGGGGTGGAGATCCCGAGGGCTAACCTACGAGGGACCCCACTGATCCACAGGCCGTCAAGAACACATCACCGAGATGTTGACTTCTTTTCCTTCCCTTTTTTTATCACCGTATAAGGCTTTGAATATCCACCCTCAAAGAGGAGTCACCGGGGAACACGCTATGACGAAGCGGACCCCCGGTTATCCAAGAGTGGCTAAGAATCCAGAATCGAAAAGAGGTGAGTATCGGGCTTCCGATGGTTCGAGGCCTCAGAGACATATCTATGGGCTTAGATAGACTCTGGGCTGGTGGCCATCGTGGTAAAAATCACTGAATGGGTGGCTTTGACGAAATAAAAAGGGGGTTTCTCTTATCTTACTATCAGAGAGAGAGAGTAAAAGAAGGAGGAGAGACAGATCAATGTCAAACGAACATTGCACATGTATATCTACGTGTGCATACAAAAAGGAAGAGGATGAGTTCGGGGAATCAACACAACAAATGGAGGAAGGAGCAGGGTAAAGGCCTTGTTTTCTCTTATTGCTTCTTCAACGGGTTTACAACCTGGGCATGAAAGCCCCATCCATTGCCAAGAAAAAGAAGCAAACGGGGAGAAGGGAAATGCATACAAGGGGTGGGGAGAGCCTACCCCTTTTACATAAATTTCTCTCACCCCACCTTCGCACTCCCTACCTCACTTCAACTCTAAACCCAAGGGAAAGGCCATCGAGCTGTTTCTTTTTTCTCCATCATTGCCACCTTCCCGTTCTCTCTGCCACCGAACCAGACCAAGGCTTCGCTCCTACTGGGGTTTTATAGGGGTACCGACACCCTTGTTCAAAGGCAGGAGCCCCCAGGGCTTTTGTATCAATGCCCACACTGCTGTCGTCACCATGCTACTAATGCTACTACTGCACGTCGCTACTACCATTGCTGCTATGTTGTTGCCATTCCGACCGCTGTTGTTTCCAGTGCTGCTACTTCAGGCGATCGCTACACCACCAAAGGATGTGGCGGGGCATGGGCACAGGGCGAGGGGTCTCCTTGCTGGCGTGTGCTGCACTGGCCATGTAAATGGGACGGATGTTCATGACTACAGACATGGCTTCGAGCATTGAATTTTTACGTGTGAGGGAAATGAACAGTACAATGACCGGGGGTGTCACGCTCCGAGCCTTTATGCACAGCGGAAGACTCGCCCGGGGAAATGCAAACAGCCGGCATGGTAAGCCTCTCACAAGCAAGCATGATCAGAGCGCGATACAAGCACACATAAGATGTAATTACACAATATTTACTCAAATTCAACTTCTATTTCATTGATAATCAAAATATTCATATTCTAGCTTAAGCACTAGTCGATGTTCTACCAAGGAGGGGTCAAGACCCGGTTTGTCCTCGTATGACCAGGCGAAGGAATCACTATACTCCCTCCGAACCTTGATCAATTCTTCTTCAACCTCTGGAGGGAGATTAGCGACAATAATGATGCTCCTGGAGTTCTCATCAGTTCCAAGATTAACTTCCATTGTAGGTTCATCCACTACGGATGATGGTTCATCAAATCTCTTTAAACCTTGCGCATATAAGTCGACAATGTCATCTACATTGCTGTCCTCAAAATCCACTGGGTCTTTTTCATCCATGACCTAATAAACACATAATCCATCGTCGCACCACACCCCATCTTGGTCCTCATCTTCTTCTAGCACAATCGCCATAGCTATGAATTCTGGGCACTTGAGAAGAGCATGACATCACTGAGCTAAGTCCTGTAAAAACTTATCAGGAATGGATTTGGAATGACGCACTGGCAGGCACGCCTCAGGCATGGAGGAAGGGTTGGACGCACTAGAACAAGACCCTACTTCTCTAGACCTGACAGACTGTACTTCCCTGGACTTGTTGGCACTCAAAATATGTTTGATGGCAATCACGCATAAACGACAAGAATGATGCAGCCTGCCAAAGCATAGAAGTAGAAGAGAGCCAATACGCAAGGGTCTTCTCGAACTGCTGGAGCCTCAGGTCACCCGACATGAGCACCAGGGACTTCACCTCAAGAGGATTGGGAGAAATCCACAACAAACCGACAGTGTCGTTCGGCCTGCCCAATGAACCGGTATCGACTCAGTTGTGCCGCATAAACAACGTCTGTCATCTGACCTAGGGTGAGAATGTATCCGGTGGTCTGCCACGTGATGAGAAGTACTCCTGAGGTGATAGAACGTCTCTGGCCCCTCAGAATAAGGTGCCAAAGGCCCCGTCAGTAGAAGACCCGAGTGACCCGGCACGGGTGTGTCTTCTCACCGATTGGGTCTGCTAGTGACCAGATGGCCGCCCAGCTAGGGCAAAAGCACCCCGGGTGGTGGCCTACCCCCCCAAGAAAGCTACAAGTGCAAGTCAAGCTAAGCCGGCAACACAAACTGTAGTGCTAAAGGCCTTGTTAGTGAAAAACCCACGTGTCTGAACCGAAGGTGCACACGGTTCCAGAATTAGCCATTCAGCGGCCCGAAGGCTTTACCAGCACTACTCACCGCGAGTTTATGAAGTCAGAATAAGATGAAGGACTCTGACAACTCCCGAAGCCAGTAGGGGGGGCACAGTCTAACTTGCGCCGAGCAAACGTGAAGAACAAGGTTAACCCAGTGTGCCCCTTTACCCGGTGCGCTCTACCTCCCGATGCCCCTCAGCCCGACGCGCAAAAATAGTAGTCTGAAGCCTTTATCCATCGTGCTCTCTTCGCACCAGGTGGTGTCATACTAATGGCCTGCTATATAAGTCAATCATCAACCGAATCAGGCAACAACGCCAGGCCGTGTTCTCAGATGTAGCGAATAGGCCTTCTATTGGCAACTTAGTATGGTGTGAATGTTCCTGATAGAGGCATCACCCATGACTCCCTCTGGCTCGGATTGTCCACACACTCTGGAGTTGTTTGAGTTTGGGCTTCACTCTATGTGGACCCAATAATCTAATTGGAGCTTTCTGATTGAGTCATTTGATATATTTTTCCTTTTATTTGAGTCATGTCTCTAGGTCTTTTATTTATTTCCCTTAGGGCCCCCCGAGCACTGGCGCAGACGCTAATCCGGGAAGGGTACTGGTGGCCCACCTTGCAGCAAGACTACCTCGACTATATTCGGAGGTGCCCTTAGTGTCAGAAATTCTCTCACCTACACCACCAGCCAGCTACGCAACTACACGCCCTCATAGAGCCTCGTCCATTTGCCTGGTGGGGGGTGGACATACTGGGTCCCTTCCCCGAGACGCAAGGGAGGAAGAAATTTCTCATAGTTGCCATCAACTACTTCACCAAATGGATCGAGGCTGAACCATTGGGGAAGATCACGAGCAAAGTAACTTGGAAGTTCGTATTGCGAAGCATCGTCTGCCGCTTCGAGATCCCAAGGGTCCTCACAACCGACAACGACAGACATTTTGTGAGCACTGCCTTCTAGGAGAAGTGCTCGAAATTGGGGATTTGGAACCACTATACTTTGGTGAGACATCCCCAGACTAACGGGCTGGTGGAGAATGCAAACCGAATGTTGCTCCACGGCATCAAGACTCGGCTGGACCAAGCAGGTGACCCATGGGTAGACTCGATTTCGAGCATCCTATGGGCCCACCAGACCACCGCCAGAGCAGCCATTGGGGAGACACCCTTCCACCTCGCCTACGGCGCTGAGGCAGTGCTTCCAGTGAAAATATCTAACCCCTCGCTACGAGTGGGACACTTCGATGAGGTAAGGAACAACCAAGCAATGCGAGAGAACTTAGACCTGCTCAAGAAGGATAGAGCGAGCGCGCAAGTAAAGCTCGCAGCGTACCAACAGAAGTTGGCCCAATATTACAATGCCCGAGTTAAGGAATGACACTTCTTCCCTAGAGATTTGGTGCTAGGACGAGCAAGCGTTGCTGACCCAAGAGGAGTCACAGGAAAGCTTACACCAAATTGGGAAGGCCCGTACAGGGTGGCGGAAACACTCGGCAAAGGAGCATACAAGCTGGTGATGCTTAGGGGGGAGAGATACCCAGGACGTGGAACTCTGTCAACCTCAGAAAATTCTTTCAGTAAAACGTCACCAGTCGTACCCCACTAAGATAAGTTACACACATATCATGAGAAGGTAGCCTATGGATTCCCTAAAAGCAAGCTCCGCTCCCCTTGAAAACGAGAAGGTAACCTACGAGTTTCCTAAAGGTGAGCACCGCTCTCCTTGAAAATGAGAAGGTATCCTACGGGTTCCCTAAAGATGAGCACCACTTCCCTTAAAAATGAGAAGATAACTTGCGAGTTCCCTAGAGGCGAGCACCGCTCCCCTTGAAAATGAGAAGGTAACCTACAGGTTTCCTAGAGGCGACCATCACTCCCCTTGAAAATGAGGAGGTAACCCACGGGTTCCCTAAAGGCGAGCACCGCTCCTCTTGAAAACGAGAAGGTAACCTGTGAGTTCCCTAGAGGCGAGTACCGCTCCCATTGAAAATGAGAAGGTAACCTATGGGTTCCCTAAAGGTGAGCACCGCTCCCCTTGAAAATGAGGAGGTAACCTACGGGTCCCCTAGAGGCGAGCACCGCTCCCCTTGGATGAGAAGGTAACCCAAGAGTTCCCTAGAGGCAAGCACCACTCTCCTTAAAAATTAGAAGGTGACTCAAGGGTCCCTTAGAGATAGACAGACGTCCCCTCGCAAGTAATAACCACAAGCTGATCCACCTAAGGAAAGACGCAAGTACCGCTAGGACAAGCATATGGAGAAGTAACCAAGAAGCACACTCCAAAATATCTTGGCCTGACACTCCTTTTTTATTTTCTCCTCTTCTGTGCTTTCAGGCATGGCTCGTAGCAGTGGAGATGGGAGTTGACTGAGGAGGTCGAGGGTCAGGTGTGCTGATGAGTGCCGTGTTGAGCGCACCGATCGACGGATGCTGTCTTTCCCTTCCCGTGCCATGGACGACGACCATTTTCGCCGGCTGGACTTTGGCTATTCATGGGTCGCTGAGGGCCCGACTGAGAGTGTTGGGGAGACGGAGGGGCTCGTGGACGTATCTCGGATCACGAGACGGGACGACCTTTACACGTATGATCACACATGGGGCTATCCATGCCACTATCCTTTGAATCGTCACCTCTACCGTTTTCTTCAGAGTTTTGTACCGATCGACATAGAGGCCAATAATCCCTTACTTCCTGAGGAGAGGCGCCATCTTGAGAGGGCGATATTAGCAGGGAGAGACAGCATGCAAGGGCTGTGCTCTTTGACTTATCTGAGTTACCTAGAGGGTTTTACCCAGTAGAGACAGTACCCAGATAAGCAGAGTCTGGGCTCTTTCCAGCGGCACGAGATCCTTACTGTTCCGACTACACCACTATCTCTAGCAGCTTGGCATATGCATGGGCAACACAAGACCATGGATCAGGTCGTAGACAGTCTCTTCTTTAACACCCACCAGGGCGAGCTTCGTGAAGGAGGAGTACGTCCATGATTGCATGCTTGAGAGGGTTTTGTCATTGAAGACTCCCAGCTAGTATAGGAAGTGGCTTGTTATCCAATCTCACATCTATCACTGGGGTGAGACAGAGTGGCTCTGGGGTGTTCTAACTGTCTACGGGTCGGTGTTGGACAGGATAGGGATCCGTCATGCTGTGACTGCCGCCTTGTATTCCTACCCCTGTCACACAGGCCTGCTGCAGGTTTTAGTGGAGAGGTTTAACCGCCGGTGGAACACTTCTGTCATAGCCGGAGGGGAGACTTCTCTAGACCTCTGGGCTTTCCAGAGGATTTCTGGTATTCTGATCTGCCGGAGGCCATATTAGGAGTTGTCACTGGACGATCTGCATCTTAGCTCCACTGACGACGCAGGATGGTACACCCTGCCATACTGTTTCAGATTCTTGATGAAGACTTAGAGAGAATTGGCTCGAGTTGGCACGGACCGGACCCCTCGCACACCGAGGGTGACGTTGAATGCGTGGGTGAGCCATTTTTATTGTGGCCCTTTCTGCTTCCACGAGGAGTTTGCACAGCCCGGCGCTACCTGGGAGGAGTGCAGGGAGGTTAGAGTAGAGTTCCCCCCTCATCCTCGTCACTTGCCTGCACAGTCACAGGGATGGAACTCACGGAAGCTGTCGCATGTTACTTACTTGGCAGCTTATTTGGCCTACTGGTTGGCCAGTTTTGTGATTTCCCATGGGGAGGAGGGGGTTCTGCGAGCAGAGGTGATCTACCCGGCCTGCTTGCTGGCTTGTGGACAAAGACTTGCTATTGCACCAGCAGCCTTGGCGAATATTTTTCATTCGCTCGGGGCTTTGTCTTCCCATTCGTCACCGCAGGAGAAGAGCATCCTGCTGCCCACACATTATTTGAGTGCCTGGGCAGGGTTATTATTTCCAGAGTTATCCCGGAGGTCCCCAGTTGAGAACCCAGTTGCGCCGTTGATTTTCTGGTTCATAGGGCAGCCACCACAGGACTCAGTGGCTCAGCTTGTAGGGGCTGATCTGTCCAGACAAACGGAACATCTTTATGAGTCAACCTGGTCATCGGCGTTGTAATCTTGAATAAACCTGCGGTAATAGCCCGCCAAACCCAGAAAACTCTTGATCTTTGTAACAGATCTCGGTCTCTACCAATCAAGAACAGCTTTAATCTTTGTTGGATCTACTGTAACTCCATCACTAGAAATCACATGGCCAAGAAAGTGAACCTCTCGAAGCCAGAACTCGCATTTACTCAACTTAGCATAGAGTTCATGATCCCTGAGAGTTTGTAGAACAATCCTCAAATGCTGTACATGATCTTCCTCAGAGACAGAATACACCAGAATGTCATCAACAAAGATCACAATAAATCGGTCTAGATAAGGTCGGAAGACACGCTGCTTTAAATCCATAAAAGCTGCAGGTGCATTGGTTAGCCCAAAAGGTAAAACCAAAAACTCAAAATGTCCATACCGCGTGCTGAAAGCTGTCTTATCAACATCAGACTCTCTGATCCTCAGCTAGAAATGACCAGATCAGAGATCAATCCGAGAGAAGACAGAAGCAGATTGCAACTGATCAAACAAATCGTCGATCCTGGGAAGCGAATACTTGTTCTTGACAGTAACCTGATTCAATTGCCTGTAATCTATACAAAGCCTCAGACTGCCATCTTTCTTCTTGACGAATAGAACTGGAGCACCCCAGGGAGACAAACTGGGATGAATGTAGCCTTTTTCTTGCAATTCTAATAGCTGTGCTTGAAATTCTCTAAGTTTGACTGGAGCCATTCGGTAAGGTGCCTTTGCTAATGGCGTCGTACCTGGAATCAACTCAATCACCATTTCAATTTCTCGCTCTGGAGGTAAGCCTGGTAACTTGTCAGGGAAGACATCAGGGAACTCACAAACAATCGGAATATCACTGACATCCTGTCGGGGTGCCTCAATAGCAACCACTGAAGCTAAAAACCCCTGACAACCTGCATTAAGCAATCTACAGGCTAGAATAGCAGAAATAATCAAACGAGAAGAATGGGATCGAATACCTTGAAAATAGAAGGCGGGCTTCCCGTGTGGCTGAAAATAGACCTTCTTAGATTTGCAATCAACCACGGCTCCATACTGCTCTAGCCAATCCATACCCAGAATAATATCATAATTTACTAACTGAAGCGCATACAGTCTCGCTGGCAACTGTCGATCACTAATCACGATAGGAGAATCCTCCAAACACAAGGGAGTGAACATGAAGTCCCCAGATGGCAATTCAACAAGTAACTCACAAGAAATTCCAGAAGTGGGCTCCTCAATACATGCAAGAAAATCCTTAGAAATAAAAGAGTGAGAAGCACCAGAGTCAAATAAAACTCGAGCTGTATGACCGAAAATTATAATAGTACCTTCTACGAGGTTGGATGCCACGGCTTCTGCCCCCGTGATGTGAGTAACTTTGCCTTTCAACTTTTTACTGGCTGCCGCAGAAGACTGGAAGGAAGATGCTACTGAAGCTTGAAGAAAAAACTGTTGAGACGGTGGTGGTGGAGGTTGGAACTAAGGCTATTATAGCTCAATAGGCTGCGAGAACTGCACCGGCTTCGACCTCAGCAGATAGTCCTGGACAACGTGACCCGGTTGGTCACAGTGATAGTAGAGCATTGGCAAGGAACAGGGCTTGCCTGGGTGGCTACCACTACACCTTGAACACTGCCTCGGAGGTCCCATCACTATTTTCTGGACATGCAAGGGAGGGGAAAGGCTTGACGGATGGTTGACTCAATGCAATGGTCCTAGGACTTAGACTTGATAGAGATAAGTCTAAACTTACTCTGATACCAATTGATGTGACACACCCTTGGACCTAAACAAGCAAGCACAATTCGCAAGTAGAACAGATCGATATCGACGGCCACTCACGCGGCACTCACCCAAAACTCAGGGGTAACTCGACGATGCCAAGTGGAGGTCGTGAGGGCTGGACCCTTGCTGGTAGATAGCCAGCAAGGCCAAGGGTCTTCCCAAGGGTATGGAGGCCCAATCAATGGGGCCGGTCGGGTGTCGAGGGAATGGGTCACACTCTCTCCCACTATGGTCACTCGAAGTAAAGGAGCTTACGGACCGGGCACTCACTCTCACGGGCCAACGGAGTTATGAACTAATAATGAAAGAACAAGGCATCCAAATGTGAGCAAGGGGTAGAGCACTTACTCGACTGGTTTGTAGAAACCGGTCCCGTTCGGAGATGAGGGCGAGCGGGGAAGCATGGGTTCCCCACACGTCGCGCCAGTGAAGCTTTGACCTGTTCAAGATTTTACATCACTACTCCCCATGCAAGGGGGTTGAACTTGGGGTGGGGAAGCTAGAATTACATTCAAACACTACGTCCCACAGGGAGGGGCAGTAAGCCGGCCATGCGGGGAGGGGAAAGTGAGCTAACAACTAAATGGAAGGAGGATGTCAGTTCTACCCACTCTCTGGAATAGGGGACAAGAAGTCGATGTTGGGGCCACTATGGCCACTCCTAAACTACGTTGTCGACGAGACTAGTGGCAAAACCTCCTGGGTTGGCCCAGGAGGACGTCTGATTTTTGGGAGGATTTCTGGTTGCCGACGTTGGGCGGGGCAGAGCCGTGAGTAGGACCACTGTTCTTTGGTTCTGACTGCTTCCGCACCATTGCAACAAGACGTGGTCACCACAGATGCTCTTGGGCTCTATGGTAGGAGTGGTCAGAGTCGCTGGATTCGTTGTTGAGCCCTCCTCGAACGAAGACCTGTGGGGACGCCGGAGGAGGTCGGAGTAGAAAGAGACAGCCCGAACAATGATCGGGTGTCTGTTCAGTCCCAGAGTGGACAGAACAGTGCACCTGGGGGAGAAATTTAATAACTCACTCATCCGGGGTGCAATTGGGGAGCCGCTTCTTGGTACTAGAAGGAGACTCATCGTAAAAGATCCCAGCCAATCCCCGCCTCCAGTGCTTCTGGGGGTTGGCCGTGGGAGGCTCTGCATGTGGCTTCAGGTTGACAATCAGGGAGAAGACGTGCAGGTTGGGGAGATCAGCTCCTCTAGGTAGTCACGAGCTCAGACTGGGATGAGACCACCGCCGTTACGAAGAGGACAGGAAGATGCTTTTGAAAGTACAACTTGTGTTTCTAGGGACACTGGGATGATGACGTGTCCTGCTATGCAAGCTGCTACTCCTCTGAAGGGTGCTCAACTGCAAGCAGGTTTGCAGGTGCAGCTATGAGATTGGGGTGGAGATGGTGTCAAAGGGTGAAGGGGGATGGTGGAAGGGTAGGAGGGGATGTGGGGGAGGTAAGGAGGGATCTAGGGCTGTGTTGGAGGTGGAGGAAGAGGGATGGGACACAGGAGATGGGGTTGCTGGTTCTACCAAGGTGGAGAGGGAGGGTGGTAGAGGAAGTGCTCGAATGATGGAGGGGGAAGAGTGGAGGGGGCCCGATGATTCGCCTAATTAATTGTAGATACGACTCCTTGGCCCCACCCAAAACACGTAATGGCAGAAACCCGCCGGTCCCTCGCGCAAGTCTGGTTGGGCGGACGCAAAACACACAACGGCCGTCGACTCTCCCGGAAGCCACGTACTAACCGAGATCTGTCTCTTGGTTGTTTTCCTTCTATTTTTCTGGGGGAACTGTGTACTTCGATCTCTCTCCTGGAGCTACGCACGTACAAGATCAAGGTTACCGCAGGGTGATCATATATATCTCTGCAGCAGGAGCAGGGCAGGGCACACAACTGGATTGTTATTTATGAATGACAAGGAAGCATGCATTTGTTTTATGTGTGTTGATGTACGTGTATCCTTCTTCTCGCTTTCAAGACATGGTGGTTTCAACGAGCAGTACACCAATCTCTCGCTTTCTTGTATTTTCTATTAATAGAACTTCGGCTTATGATCGATACGTACTGCCCACTCACTCTCTTGCCCCCCACCCCTCTCTCTGCTCCCTCTCTCTCGATCTCTGCCACGTCCTCTTCCTTTCTCACTGAGTTCCTCTCTCTCTCTCTCTCTCCCTTCATCCTCTCTTTCTTATGTACCCAGCGAGTTTTCTCTCTCTTTACCATCCCTCCCTCTCTCTCTATCTCTCTCATGTACAGAAACACGCGCTTACTGTTTGCTCATGCATTCTGCGGAGGGTGTCAGAACCCACCTGACTTCGCCCACTACCATTTCACAACATGGTAATGACAAGAACAACATGAAGGAGGAGTAACAGGCCAGAGAAAAGATGAAGCAGGCACAGAGAGAGAGAGAGAGAGCAGTACGTACCTCGGGCGTGCTGCGAGGATAATGGATAGAGCCGGAGAATAGGAGCTTCCTCTGACCGCCGATGATAAGCGACCTGCCGTCGTAGGTGACGCTCTCTCCCGAAGCCAACGACGCCACACCCATCGCCACCATCATCACCAACACCCCGACCAGTACGCCCGGCCCCATCCCCATGCCCTTTGCGCCGTGCGTCTCCTCGGACGAACCGAGCAGATAGCGGCGGCGGCGGCGGCGGCGCGGGGGACTACCTCTTGGTACTTTGCAGGGACCCCCTTCTTTGCGCTCTATATACCTCCGTGGCGAGGCTCTTAATTATAGCTCTACAGGTGGGGCATCCTCCATGAGGTTGCGGGTCTTTGGCCTGTTCGGAATGGCTCCCCCGTTTCCAATGGAGAGAGAGAGAGAGAGAGAGAGAAGAAGGTTCCCCGGCCCTGTTTTAAGTTTTATCACAACAGGGCGAGGGAACTCCGCTTGAGATGATGACGGTGACGATGGGGATGATGATCTCATCCGATCATTGATCTCGACGACGATGCTAGAGATATCAAGTCGAGATGAGAGAGAGGCTGATGGGCGAACGCCATGCATGTGGATGAGTTCGTTGGGCTGTTCTGGCAATGTGGGCCATCGTCCAGATATAGTAGGCCGCAGGAGTCGCTTAACGATGCGGTCTTCTCACTCCTCGTGAGGCAAGAGTCTCCTACCACTCCGCCGCCACGTGGCCCCAGACTCACTCCCAGTGCTGCCAAACTTGCTTCCCCCCCCCCCGGCTTCGCGCTGGCGTTGGTCCAGTGCGAATTCCACAAAATATCTGTGTATTCTGTGTATCCTAACTACATGTATATATTCCCCTTGACAAATATAGTTTTGTTGTTATGAGGATAGCATAAATCGTAGTTTTTAGGATTTGTAGGGTTTGCCAGAAAATGGCAACCATTTGCGATGTAGTTAGTCTCAAACTCACCGCTGGGATGTCAGGATCCCAACCTCACGAGTTTCGTGTTGATTGGTTGTCATTTGGGGCCGGTAGGAGTCCGGGAATCCCGATGACTCGATTTGGGTCGATTCGTCGGAATTGCCCAGATCTCGCGATTTAAGGCGTTTCATTGCGTGCATGTGGTGTTTTTAGAATCCTTGAGGGATTTCCTATCGTTTGGGTGTAATTCCCCTGCGCTACGGCGTGCATGGGGCGTGGAACGGGCCGATTCAGCCTTTTCAGCATTTTGATCGTCGGATGGGCATAACAATCCTACCAGATTCCGTTATGTGCATAACGGTCCCCCGATAGACCGTTATGCTTCGTTTATCGATTTTTTATCTTCGGAGGTCTTGGAGCATAACGAACCAGGACTAGTACGTTATGTGGAGCATAACGCCCCTGTCCAGGTGCGTTATGGTCGGGTGATTTTCGAGGATTGCCATGTCAGCCCCTCGATGACCGTGTTTACCTCGAAGATCGTGTCAATCGGTTGGCATAACAGACTCCTCCCCGTGCGTTATGGTTAATATAACGCTCAGGTGCAGATCCGATATGGTCTGTTGACCGATATTTTGACTGGGTATGGCGGTTGTTATAACACACCTCACCCTGTGTGTTTTGTGGCTATGACGGATGGGTTCTGGTCTGTTATGTGCCCTTGAGTTGTGGTTTAGGTTCTTTGCATCCGTTGGGTATAAAGCACCCGCCCTCGTGCGTTATACAGTATAATGCACATATTGTGCTCCGTTATACTTCGATTCATTAGAATGTTGGTTTGTTGGACATAACGCACATGTTCTGGTGCGTTATGTCGATATAACGCCCTTAGCTTGGTGCGTTATATCATCTGTATGTGGTTTCGGGTCTGGTTGGCATAACGCCAATCCCTTGGTGCGTTATGTGGGTATAACATCCCTGTGTTGGTGCGTTATAGTCCTATTTGCCGTGATGACCATTGGTTGTTTCTGTGTTGTGCGTCCGTCTGTCTTAGGTCCTTGTTTAGGGCGGTGTTTGTTTGTCGGTGGTTGTCTGGATTGGTCGGTTTAGGTGACTGGCTGTAGTCTCTTCCTAGAATACGACAGTACCCTAATGACTTAATCTAGAAGCTACCATTGTCCGTGTCTCTGGTTGCGTAGCGGTTGTCTCTCGACTGTTGGGTTTCCCCTAGTAGTTGACTGACAGGTTGCTCTGCCCAGAGTGTTGTCATCGTCTGTCGCTCTTGTCCTCATTGGTTCTATTTGTTTGTGCTGCTGTGGTGGTGGATATGTCAGCGTGTTAGTGTGTCAGTGTCGTGTCTGGTTCCCGTCAACTCGGGGTTACCTAGTGGTTGAAGGGCAGTTTGTTATGTCTCGGTGGCCTTGTCCAATTCGAGACATTGGTTCTGGATGCCTCGAGGTACCGTTCTACCTCGGTTTGCATATCCAGGTGTGCTGAGGGTTCTTGGTATCCCCTCAGGTCTCCGTGTGTCATTTTTCTCGGAGCGTCATTTTCCCTGGCTTAGGATTGGACCGATAGGCGGCTTGTTCCGCTATGGGCGACGATCCAGACTCAGAGTTGTAGGACTCAGGGACCGTTGTAGTTGTAGGTCTAGTTGTCTTGTCCTGAGTCTGTTGGCAGTCTCCGAGGGCCGGTATACCATGTTTCTTTAGAGTGACATGGCCTATAAATCGTGTCATGAATTTTAGTGGTACAACCAGCTCGGCTGCCTTGAGGGAATCCAGGACTAGCGTAGACTTACGGAGGTCTCTATGACTAACTTACTAGTTCGAAGGAACGGAGTGTCCAACGGAGGGTTTGTATGTCACCGAGAATTTGCCACGCAAGTCCATTGTTGCACCAATCAGCATTAAAATGAAGCCAAAGATGAGAGACCCCAAAGAGTGGAACATGATACAAAAACTGGGTTATCAACCAGGCATGGGTCTCGGTGCCCAACTGCAGGGGCCCACAAAGCCGGTCCCTAGGGGTAGAAAGATGAGCAGAAGAGGCCTTGGCTACTGAGAATCATCGCTATCAATTTTGGGAGACTCCGAGCCACTAACCTAGAACTATCGCCAACACTTTGTAAAGGGGCCGTTACAACCCGACACTTTGAAGACGCCACCCTGCAAGAATGACAAAGAAAGTACTGCTTGCACAGTGTCTGGACCGCCTTTATTGCCAAAGGGGCCGGTTGATGATTGTTCTGAAGCTTTTTCAAAATTATTTTATGAAGAAGAAAATCTAAGAAAACCCGAGGTGCGGGTTGTGAAGTATCCACGCAGGAAGCCAGCCCAACGTCTGCGGGAAGAGGGGAGCTCGACTATCACCTTGTCTCCTTCCCACCTGATTTCTATTTTTTGAAAGTTAGATTTTGTCCCTCGTTCACCTCCTATTCTGATTAATCCATTGACATTCCAGTCTCCACTTCGGCTTGAAATGTCGATTGAATTTTTGATTGTTACCTGTCCATGTGGGCGCTGCCCACCAATTGATTTGTCCACTCCTTGGTTCTCCTCCTCCGACCCTTTCCTCGATATCTTCTGTCCTTCTATTTACCCTCTTTCCCTTCCTCCTCCTCCATTAGCTGCTCCATCATGTTGCGTACTCTCCACTGATCTCGAAAAAAATGGCAAATTTGAAACATAGATTTTGGTGGAGGATTACGCTATGTTCTGCCCATCTTCCTCCCAGGGGCACGAGGCCCTTGCTTCCCTTCCGATAGATTTCCTGTCCTCTAGGTTAGATGTAGAGTCTGTTGAGTCTCTTAGGATGGTAGAGTCGGTCGAAGTAGGGTCTAGCTCTAGTGTTTCTAGCCCTTCCACACTTGTGACGCGCTCGATGACGCGTCATTCTAAATCTATCCCTGATAGGTTCCTCCAGGACCTTGCTCAACGCTGTCACACCCTTCTTAGATTTCCGGAGCTAAGCGGGGGATTTAGATTGATCCAAACAAGGCAAAGGCCATTATGGATATGCCACCGCCTAAGAACATCACTGAGCTTCGTGGACTGATTGGGCGTTTGCAGTTTATTCAGAGATTTATATCTCAACATTCATGAAGGTGCCGCCCATTCTACGAGCTGTTAAAGGCGGGAGCTAAATTCGAATGGAATAAACAATGTCAAAAGGCCTATGAGGATTTAAAGACTTATTTGTCTAACCCCCCAGTTTTGTAACCACCTGTGTAACGACCCAGAGCTCTGAGTACTGATAACCCGATAACATCGGATTACCACTACTAAGAACAGGGGACGCCACCCAAGAGGCTGATGAGGCCCCTGAAGGGTTAGTGGAGTTTGTCGAGGAGTCGTATAACGAATTGAGATTACAATGCGTAAATTAATTTAAACGATAATTAGTAATTTTTGGCTAAAACTAAGAGAGGGTGCAAGTGCCAGGACCTATGGATGGATATCACCGATATGGGGAGCTCACGGATCATGGGAGACATCCACTTTATGGTGGAATAGCATCTTGGGCCGGGGAGAAGCTGAGGCAATAGAAGGAGAAAGAAAACAAAAGAGAGGAAGAGAGAAAGAAATATAATCATTTTGAAGGAAATTGAATGAAATAAAAGAAGTTACTTTGACTTACATCTCTCAAGGAGCTGGAGCTTAGATGCCTAGGGATGGTAGTTAGCCTTTGCAGCACTCCGTACTCCTTTTTGGCCAGTTTTAGCCCATGGTAAGTAACCTCACCCATAGAGCTTGCTTCAAGAGTCCTCTTCATTGTGATTTAGGAGGGTTTAGCAAGGTTTTCAAGGCCAAAAGGAGGGGTGGTGTGTCAGATATGAGTTTAGGGTGCCCTCCTACTTATAGAGCCCAAATTCATGGCCTAATCTCACTGGGATTGAGGTAGGATAGCCCCAAATTGGGATAAGATAGGCTTTAGTATGGATTAGGACTCTTTTCTCATGGTTTGGGACTCTCCAAGAGAGTCCCGATCGGAGCTACCAAAGTTTCCTAAGCCGCAGTCTATCGGGTGACCGCACGAGGTTAATAGCGGCCTTCAACAGACCATTTCTCTGCCTTCTACACACTTCGCCTCTCTGGTAGCCTAAACGGTCTTTTAGAGGCCATTTCTCAAATAAAACGGCCCATGGAGGATCACCTTTCCAGTCCATGCGGTCCAAGAGGGACCGTTTATAATCCTCTTTAGAGCTTATGATCATATGACTTTCAGCAGTCTACCGTAAGATCGTTGAGTGCATGAAGCGGCTATTTGTGTGGCCGTCTCTCTCTCTCTGCTGCCTTGGTCTTCTGTTTCTTTGCACCAGTTCTACTCAAATCTCTTCGTCTCTCTCTCTCTCTCTCTCTTACTCTCCTATGTCAGTCTAGGATTCATTATCGGTCGGTCAGTGTCAGCATGCACACATTTGTAAAATAAAAATAGGTCATATCATAACATCCATAACAAAAGTACATGAGTCGCATGGTACATCAGGCCAGTCCCTCTCCTGAACCTCCACTGTCACCCTTACCCTCATGCCTCTTTGACGGTGGGGCCATGGCGGAACTCCCCTCCTCATAGTGTCATCCGCGACACTCATCCTCCTCATTCCTCTGACGATCGGAAGAGCTGGTGAAGTAGCTTTGATACGCACTACTATGTGTGATGCTCCTGCCTCCTTAGGCGCTCCGGCGACTACGGCGGATACTTCACCCTCAATCACGGGCGGTGGAGGCACTTCTATGGCCGCTTTCGACGACAGTGTTGACACCCGTTGTTTGCCTATGGGTTGGGTCACTCCTCTTATCACCATTTTTTGATACCTCGAGTTGTCCATTACTCATTGGGCCATTTCCAGGCATGCCTTTGGGCTTATTCTATGGGTATTTCCCTCCCTGGCTAGGTTTGCTCTCGAATTCGCACTTATTGGGCCTTGATTTCACTTGATTTTTGGGGTAAATGGGCTCATTTATCCCATTTTATTAATTTCGAATGCCCAGTTGGTACACAGTCAATCGATGGGCCATTCAGTGGTTACCTCCCAATGAGGACTCATGGGACGATGAGAGTATTAAGAAATCATGTGTTAATTTTAAAGCTATGAATATTATTCAGTACGCGATACATGTATAAAAGGGGCGGGGTGGCGTACCGAGCCACCCCCCTCATTCGAACTCTCCTTTCCCTTTCTCTCTCTTTGACAGACGAGTGACCCCATCCCCCGCTCTCATCTTCCCCGTCACCGAGCGCCGTGACCGCCGCCGCCGTCGTCTTCTCCATCGCCGTGGTGAGGAGGCCGTCGCGAACGGCCCCCCCTTCCTCTTTCTCTCCCTCCCTCTCTGTTTCTCTTCTCTCTTCTTCTTTCGGGAGTGGCGGAGCGCTAGGCTCCTCTTCTTTCCTCTTCTCTTGGCATGGAGGGGCAGTGGAGAGCACCATCAGTGCCATCATGGAGGAGTTTAAGGTCGTCGGAGCCCGTCGGTGATGGGGGTTCCGGGTGTGCCGGGTAGCACAGGGCACGGGCGTGCTGGTGGCGAAGGGCGCAAGTGCATCGGAGGAGCCCTTCATGGCTGCATCAGGTAAGGCGCCATGGGACATGTCGGGGAGGGATTCTAGTGAGTGCACCGGGGAGGCCATAGGGCATGTCGGCAAAGGGGGCGCCAGCGTGCCGGGGAGCTGTTGGTGGGTGTGCCGGTGAAGGGGTCCCGCAGGGTGCACCGGGGAACGACGCTCGAGCATGTCGGGGTAGATACTAGAGAGCGTGCCGGGGAAGGGGCCCCCAGTAGTGTGCCGGTCATGGCCACTCCAGGGTGTGCCGAGGAAGATCGCTCCAAGGTGTACTGGCGAAGGGGCGCTGAGGCCGTGCAGGGTAGGGGTCCTGGGGAGGTGTGCCGGGGAAAACACCCCAGGGAGTGTGCCAGGTAGAGGCTACCGGGAGCTTACCGGCGAAGGGGCTTCAGAGGGGCTGTGCCAGGTATAGCTGCCAGGGGGTTTGCCGGGTAGCAACTGCAACGCTTTTCAACCGGAGGACTTCTGGCGTTGCCCCTTGGGGCACACCGTGACTTTGTTGGGGCCGTTACTCCTTGTCGACGCGCACCCGTGTTTTCCCCTTACGCCTCTGGCCTAGGGGAAACTCTACTGAAATTTTGTCAGAAATTATGGGTGCTGTGTTTATTTCAATTGTAGTGGAACCCCACTGTAATTTTCTTTTCCTTTGCTTGTGGCTTATTCTGACTTGGAATCTTTTTGTATCTTGTAGATAAATGGCTGCCCTAAGTGGTTCTTCTACTCCCACGACTGCCAGTGCTGGACTCATCCCTCCGCCTCCAGTGCCGGCCATCACGTGGCTCAACGTGGAGGATCTGGACTGGGAGCATGCAGAAGTAGTGACGTTGGCCAAATCATCAGGCTCCGACACTGAAACAATGGACGCCCAGAGACTTGCTCGGGCTGAGAGAGGCTTCACCTTCGATCAGGCTACATGGGACTACAGAGGGGACTTCCCGAAGGATAGGCACCTCATCCGCTTCTTGAAGCACCTTCGCTCCCGTGAGAAGCAAGACCTGCAGGTCTTGAGGGAGGTTGAACATGCAGTTCTATAGTCCCGGGACAGCTTGCTATACAGTGTCCCTAGGAGCCTCCCAATGTACTTGGTGGGAGAAGCCCGTGAATGGAAGCCCGTGCTGGGGCTCGAGGCCGTGTTGCCGGTCGAGGACAAGTTGGTGCGGACTCCCAGCTTTACCCCGGCTAGATGGGACGTGGGCACCGGACGGGTCCAGGGGGAGCAGCACTGTTCTGGTTTATTCTTGGCTCCCCTGAAATGGGGCTATAGGGAGGAGCCGTTTCTCGAATTTTGCGGTTAATTGGGTTAATTGTTTATTGAGTTGGAGCCCCGGGCTTTCTAAAAGCAGAGTCATGAGTTCGTGCGAGGTTCATACTCAAGCACGGAGTTTATTTATCAAGAAACAAGTTTTATTAAGTCCAAATCACAAGGGTAACTTAATAGTTCAAACCTGGTGAAAATTCGATAGCATATCCCCATCGATTGCGGGGGGAAAGTGGGGATATGCCCATGTGACGGAGCAAACCCCTTCAAGTCGAGTGGCACAATGACGGGTCGGTAGACCCAAACGGATAGGAAATCCAGAGGACTAGCCTACTAGGGGCACCGTCATTCCGTGGGTTGAAAGCGATCGGATAAGGTGACCAATGAGGGAGGTGAGGACCCCGAGGGCTAGCCTACAAGGGGCACACAACCCATAGTCAACTCATGATCCAGAAAAGGGATGACCAATAGGGTAGGAATCCCCGAGGGCTAGCCTACGAGGGGAACACATCCTATAGTCACCACAATATCCCTGAGGACAGTGGATTTGGTATTGGGCTTAAGCCCCTATCAATGTTCACCTTGCAGCCCATAGGGGTAGTCATCACTCACAGATGGAGCCCTTTGACCAAATGGCAGTTCAGAGGTATCAATGGGGTATGTCCCCCTCCCTAGAGCATTAAAGCTAATGTTATCAAGAGTAACAAAGTTCGGCAATCCTAAATCATATGTATAATAGGATGGATACAGTAGCATATTATAATATTCAATGAGTTGGCGAATCAGCACTCACAGGGTTAGCAGGTTAGCATTCACAGGGCTAATGGGTTAGCACTCACAGAGTTAAGTAGTTAGTATGTAGATTATGAGATTAGTAGATCAACATTCACAAGGGGTCAATCGGTTAGCCAGTGAACTGAGATGATCAAGATACAGAAAATAGTCATTCGAGCAACTAGCATACAACTAGCATAGAATGAATACGCCGGTTTTAGAGGTGACCCCATTCCCTCTGGGCTATGGAGGAAGTGCAGAGAGGTATTGGGGGGATCGACCATGAAACTAGAGCAGGTAGAGATGCACATACGAATGTACCTCAAACCATGAAATCCACAATACATATATAGCAAATCTAGCACAGCCATTGCATTAGAAGAGAGGCCCCGGGGAGGGGAAATCATTACTATAGCCCATGTTAGCTCTAGGGCGTATTCGATATCACGAAACCAAACCCGAAGACTAGACGCACAGGGGACGGTTGGACATGCAAATTGAGAAGGAATGGGAGAAGTATGCACAGCATCAAGCACCATTCATTCCATCAATATATCATTCATCCCATCAACGCGAGGCGAAAGACATGGAATATCATAAGCATTCGGCGCGGCCGGCGTTGTCACCCGGACGCCGTTTCATTGATTACACATATAGAACTACAGAAGACGAAGAGATGGGGAGATGGTGAGGGGGGAGATGGGATCATATCATCGCCCCTCCCCCCTCACTTACACTATATCAGAAAAGAAAGCCAGAGGGGGATCATCGAGGGAAAACCAACAGAACCCACCTGAACTTCGCCACTGAAATAGAGTATCAGATTGGCGTCTCTTCTCCAATTCCAGAGCTATTCAAGCAAGTAGATAGGGGAGGATGGCGGCGGGATCACTCTCAATGGAATCCCTACTTCTTCCCCGAGACTTCCCTCTCTCTCGAACGAACGAGTTCTCTCGATTGGCTCTCGTCCTGCCACGTTCGTGTCTCACTTGCAGCACCAACGTCTGGGGGGCATTTGTTGACACTCAAAATATGATGACCGGTGATCAAGTCATAAAGACAAATGACACGACTTACGAAAGCACACAAGCTGAAGAAAAGCAGACCACTGAGGCCTTTCAAGTTGTCGGAGCTTCAAGCCACCTGGAGTACGTCCCGAGAACCTTGCCTCAGGAGAATCAACGTCACTCCACCACCAGCCGACAGTGCGACCAAGCCTGCACAATGATCCGGTGTTGACCCCGTCACACCGCTACCCTACCTTGCCGCCCGGCCAAGGACGATGATCTACCTGGCGATTTTCTGTCCTAATGAAGACTCTCCTGAGGAGGAAGGATGCCATCGGCCCTTCGCAACTGGAAGCTCGAAGCCTTGGCAGCAGAAGGACCCAAACAGCCAGCATGGGTTCGGCTTCTGGCAAAGGCAAGCCCATCAGAGGCCAAATGACCGCCGGTCTAGGCAAAATATCATCCCGCATGGGAGCTCTAAGCGCGAGTCAAATCGAGTCAGAAGTACAAGTCATGGTGCCAAAGATCGTGCCAACAGAAGACCCGCGTGCTCGAGCCAAGTACACACAGAGTCTAGACTGAGGTCGTACGGCCAACCGAGAACTTCGTCGACACGCAGCCAAGGCCTTGTAGTAGCCGTGGCACAAGGAATTGTAAAGTGTGACTTCCGGAATCATCCCCGGACACATCGGCCAGCGTTCGGCAGGCGAAGGAGGCAAAAACGGCGCCACGATCTATCGGACGCCATTGAAATGGCGCCCTCCTTTTCGGCGCGCAAAATAAGTATGTCGTTGAAATGGCAACACCAATTCCGGCGCGCTAATGCTCTTCCCTGCGCGGTCTTCCCCGTCGCACCATTTGTGGAGCCGGGGAACCTCTCTCTATAAAATAAAAAAAGAAGAAGAAAGAAGAAAAAAGATGAACAGAAGAGACGGGGGAACAGAGAGAGAAGAGAACTTGGAAATCAAGAAAAGAGGGTCTTCTTCCTGGTGCTCCATCAGCGTCCTTCCACTGAATGAGAGAGCCAAAGGGGGAGAGAGAGTCTCCACCGTCGCCGTCCTTCTACTTGAGCAAGCCCGGGACCAGAGAAGGAAACCACCCCCGTTACTCCGTTCTGCCGAAAAGGGGATTAGGTGGGTAGCGAAGCATTCCTTCTCTCTCCCTCCTTCCTTCTCTTCGCGGATTCGCTACTCCGTGATCATTGTAATAAATTGGGCAATGATATGAGCCCGTGTTTCTTTTTGTTTATTGTTAGCCACTGCGATTTACTCCCCCTGTCTCTCTTCTCCCCTGAGCTGGGAATCGGCTTCGTGCGATAACGCCAAGCCACACATGTATGTGATGCCTCACGCGATCATCCGTTTATGTAATGAATCTTTGAGATGAGTCAAGCCTATTCTATGTTCTCTATCCCCACTCGGAGTCCGTTCAATCCCATGTTGCATGCTCCATCACCGGGTTTTGTTTTCCCTTACACGTCAGATGCGCCCTGGGCTATCCCAAAGGGCCACAGTAATGAGCTCCCCTCCCCGGGGCTTCTTCGCATTGAGATTTTTGCATCAGACTTCCCTCCACATACATCCAATGTTCGTGACACCAAGAGTACATATGAATGTGCCTCCCTGGCTCATCTTGAGGCCCATCCCTTCCCGCTTCTCCTCTCCTAATCATGGATGGCTTGCTGGCCCTCTACCAGCAAGGGACCAGCCCTCACATCCTCCACTCGGCATCGCCGAGTCACCCCGGGTTTTGGGCTGAGTGTCGGGTGAGTTGGCCGCCGATATCGGCCCGTTCGAGTTGTGAATTGCGCTTGCTTGCCTAGGTCTGAGGTCGTGTCACATCAGAACCTATACCTATGGACAAGAACCAAGGGTTTAAACAACCTAGGCTCTGATATTACTTCTGTCACGCTCCGAACCGATAGCAGCGGAAATAGTCATGATAGTAAGAGCAAACCATAAGGTACAATATAACTAGACAAACATAATTTCATTGAAATTCCACATATAAGTTTATTACGATTTGACTTAGACTAACAGACTCAATAAAAAAATTACAAGAGACTTTTAAACTAACTAAACTAGACAAAAGACTGCGAGGTTCATCTAAATGGCCGAGATTCTTTTCACTCTTGCCCTTGCCCATCTTGGTTGCATTCATTTTTATTATTACCTGAAAATATGGAAAAATACTAAGTAAGCGAATGCTCAGTAGGAATTATATCTCTATGATCTAAGCTTTCTTAAAGTAATTAACATTTTATGCAATTGCACTATGATTATGCATGAATGAATGTGGGACAATATAGAGAATATAGCAATAGGACAAGGCATGAAATAACTAGCAAGAAAAGTTGAACCTGTTGGGCATGCGTGCAACATGCTTGATTCTATCATTTTAATGATGTCTAACTATGACTCATTGATAAGATTGACTTGCATTAAATGATGCCAACATTATGCATTTTAAGTCAGCATAGGCATGAGAGTGGCCTCATGAAAAGGAGCAAGCCAAGCAACGTTGAATTCAAGATATAAATCCCAAGGAGCAAGCCAACCAAGGTTGATAGTCACTCAAGGGGTCAGTGCACAAAAATTAAGGCAATTGGCAGCATAAGAATTAAGGCAGGTGATTACATTAATAGGGGCACAAAAATTGAGGCAACTGATACATAAGAATCAAGGCAGGTGATAATACAGTTGAGTGCACAGAATTCAAGGCAACTATAAATCAGAAGAAATGAAGTCAACATGGTCAATGAAGTCAATGCTAGTCAACGAGAAAAGTCAACAGTCTAGTTTGACCAGTCAAAGTTCCAGCTAGCACAAGCCAAGGTCGATGCACATTCTGCCAACGCTGAACAAAGGTCGATGCACATTGAGTAGGCACAGTAACTAAGCTCGATGCACATCGTGCCAAGCACAAGAGAAGGTCGGTGCATGTTTTGCTGCCAACACAGTAAGGTCGATGCATGTTTTGCCTTCAACATTACAAGGTCTGTGCACATGTGAATTACAAGGGTTGTGCACATGTGAAAGGTCGATGCACATGCTGAAGACTTAAGACTAAGGTCGATGCATATGCTAAAGACTGAAGACTAAGGTTGATGCACATGCTGAAGACTGAAGACTAAGGTCAGTGCACATTTGCTTGATATCTTGTAAGGTCGATGCACATCTGCATGTTGGCATATCAGGTCGATGCATATGTAGAAGTCCTGCATATAAGGTCGATGCACGTACTATAACATACACCATAAGGTCGATGCACATGTAGAAGTCCTGCTTATAAGGTTGATGCACATATTGTAGCAGACACCATAAGGTCGATGCATATGCTCTAAGTATACAGTACTTGGTCTGTGCACATGTAGGTCTGTGCATGTCTAGGGTCTAGTGTAAGCCGGATCTTGCGTTTCGATAGTACTTTTGGGGTTTAAATGGGTCCTCTCGGTGCTAGAGAGGTTGGGGACTAGTTTTTCCTTGTTTTCTCCTTCACATGGGTGTGAACGTGACGTGAAATGGAATTTTTTGTGGTGTTCACCGGTTTCGCGCTCGGGACGGCCTAGCGGTCAGGGACCGCTAGGGTGTGAAGCGGTCATGTGGAGACCGCCAGGGTCCCCTATGTCAGTTCGAGCCTTGCGGTCGCGCGATGGACCGCTAGGTGGGCTTAGCAGTCTCGTGAAGACCGCTAGGCAGTGTCTTGCATTCCGGGGGTGATCGTTTTTCGGTTTGGAGTCATTTTGAGGTCAGTGGGGTAGCGGCCTTGCGACTGACCGCTAGGCTACGTCTAGCGATCAAGTTGGGTTCTGGTGGTTTCTCGGGCCTTGTGGTCCTGGTTGGACCGCAACGCTAGGCCTTGCGGTCCGGAGGAGACCGCTAGGCTCCCTAACGGTCCAGAGAGGACCGCTAGGTGGTTTACCATGCCAGTCGTGACCGTCGTGTTGTGTTGGTCTTCGGTCGATTCGGTTGAGACCCAATGACCGACCTATGACCCCGTGAGTGTCTCGGATACCCCGTGGAGACCGTGACAGTATTTTTGGGTGTCCAGAGGTACCGTATTACCTCGATTAGCATGTCATGGGTCTTGGGGGTCCGGGTGACCCCGTGTGTGTTCTGAGCTTTCGTGTTTGCGTTAGATTGAGTCGTCGTGAGTCGGTACGAGTGCGGTGGGCCTTCCCCGCACGTCGTGGGTTTCTCTGGAAGGTGGTTTCCAAGTGGGCTATGTGTATGGTCTTAGACTGTGAGTCCAGTTAACCAGCCTGGGGCTAGAAGTTTTCTGTGTGTCCCGTGGATGAGAGATCCACTCGGCGATTTGTGAGCTGCCTTGAGAATCGTGTCACCGTGGTTTCAGACCTAGGGATTAGGCCGGATTGATGGCACCGTGCTGTCACGTGCAGCGGTCTTGACCCGAGTCTCCTGACTCAAGGACCGTTGGGTTATTAGGTCTAGTGGGCTATCCAGACTCTGGTGGCCTCGAGCCACCTGTTACTCCGTGTTACTCGTGATGGGTGTATGCGTGATTTTCAGTGTCCACTTTTAGTGAGCCCCCACTAGTCGTACCTTTCCTACGCATGCGTATGCGGACCCACTTGGGAGTGGTAGAGAGCGTGACCCGAGTGAGACGGTTGTTAGGCTGGTTACTGTAGGGCCCCCACACGCAGCCTGAGTCCGGGCTTCGGGGGAAGAACCAGCTAGAGGGCCTGACCTAGGGCGCATGGTCTGTGTGTGCACACGTGGCTGGGGGCATCAGACCCGCGCTGACGAGCGCGACCCCAGTTAGTCCTTATTTTGTATTCCTGGTTACTGTACGGTGTCTCAGTCTCCGCCTAGGGCATCGTAGACAAACACCTGAGGCTGCGGACTAAGTTGTCAGTGGACGCATCCGGCCTTACTTCTGGTGGGCAGGTACTCCCGTCATGTGACGTGAGTTTGTCGTGACTTGAGATCCCGTTTCTTGTCTGCGAGATGAAATTTTACGTGTGATTTCGGTGTGGGCCTTCGTGTGTGAGCACAGGCCTCTGCGACAGAGGTGTCGTGGCATTTTCCTAGAAGCGTGGCTGGGGCGGTTCGTAGTCTGGTGGTCCCCTGACTGAGAGATCGGGACGTTGGTTATCCCCACCCCTTTCCACCCCATTTCCCCTCTCATTTATCCCATTTCCCACCTATCATCTTCAACCTATAGTCCCAGCTCAAAGGCAGTAGTGTACCATCGAATTGCAGAGGCTGCCACGACGTCACTGGGAAGCTCCTGGAGGCGTACCATATACTGGTGGATTCGTCTTCCTGTCAGCTTTGCAACAAGAGCAGCCCCGCTGTCTTCAGATCTTGGAGCTGTCCACAAAAGTAATTCTCGATGACCTGCGAAATTTCTCCCAGGTAGACAACTAGAGGCTCAGTGTAGAAGCTCCCCTGACTTCCCCCTTGTGATTCCGGGGGCAAAAATTGGCTGAGACGTACTTCTACAAGTCCCCCATCACCTCCAGGAAGAAGGAGGTCGTTCGCTTTCAGGAGCATCTGGTTCTGGCCGTCCTGACCGAAGTGCACAAACGGGTCCTGTCTATCCCCAGTTGGACCGACCCCCACTCTTCAGCTCAGAACTTTCTTCTCTGACATCTGTTCGGGGCACCGTTAGTTTTCTTTCGAAGCTACTTTGTCCACATTCGCGTCATTGCCAACCTCATCTCAATCGGAGTCCGGGAGTGCCTGGGGTAGCTTCTGCAATAGCCATCCATGACCCTGTTCCAGATAGGGGTAGTTCTGAGTAGTCCTAATCTCTGAGCTGCTGCGACCACTGTCGACCACCGAGCGACACCGACCTCCTAAGGTCTGCTCCCTAGTCAGCCCCGGTCAATCTGGCACTGGTCCCGCCTCTATAAACTTCCGGACGAGCTCATGGCGGCCTTTTCACCGGCACCTTGTCCTGCTGTACCAGGCAGAATCGAAGTAGAGCCCCCCGCAAAGGCAAAGGTGCTGCGCCCCGGCCCGACCTTCAGATGATCGCCAGCACCTGCGGCCCACTGCCACCTTGTCCCCGAATGACTCAGCAATGGCCCCACCTTCCTGCAGCACCGAGAGATGCCCATAGCAGCCCACCTTCCATCCTCTGCCCCTGCTGGTCACACAAGGACAGATTTGGCGTTGTGGCTCTTCCCCCTCCCCTCACTTGGCCGGCTGGAGGCCCCTCCCTGTGTGGAGGTAGTGTTTGGTTGTATTTGGACTTCCCCACCCCTAGTCCAACCCCTCTACGAGGGAGTAGTTCATGTACTGGTAGGTCTTCACCATCCGAAGCTACATCGGCGCGGCGTGCGGGTGCATACCCACGCCTCCCTGCTCGTCATCATCTCCGACAGGGATTGGCATCTTCATGCTGATCAGTTGAGCTTCTGCCACCCCTCTCTTTGCTGGTTTACCTTGCTTAATTAGTATTGCTTCCTAGCTCTGTCGGATAGTGAGAGAGTGCTCGGTCCCAAATTCTCACCGAATTGAGTGCCACCGTGGAGCGATTTGTGAGAGAGACCCTTCAACCCACGCCCTCGGCGTGCTAGCCGCCCATTGAATTGGGCATCCCAAGTTCTTAGGGGTTCAGTCTCAAGCTAACCAATCCCCAGAACAGTGAGGTCCCATCCTGGACCCTCTCCACTATCGCTGAGTTGCCTACGGGCACTAGTGTGCGCTACGCGAGTGAGCTCACCTAAGTGATTCCGTCAGCAAAGTTGCTTGCTCACGAGTCATAGGTCCAAGGAGCATTGGCCTAGTGGTTTTCATCCCTAGGTCATGTCACATCAGCCAGGCTGAGCAGTGAGGGATTTCATGTAGTTCCATCCACCTTACTATGACGGCCAACCAGACCTTGATTTGGCTCGGAGATGGCTCGACGAGATGGAGCGGGTGTTCAGTTCCATGCGGTGTACTGTGGAGGACAAGGTGATGTCAGCCTGCAACCTGTTGCAGGGCACGGCTCGAGAGTGGTGGGCTTCCAAGTGGAAGACGTCTTTTCAGTCTCGCCCCCTTGAGTAGATCTTGTGGAGTGACTTTGTCAGTGCTTTTGAGCGTGCTTACTACCTAGAGTATGTTGCTACGCAGAGGATGTGTCAGTTTCTGGAGCTGGTATAGGGTGACATGTCAGTGTTGCAGTACAGGGCCCGATTTGTTGCGCTAGGTCATTATGCACCTCACATCATGGAGCATGAGAGGGTGAAGACCGAGCAGTTCGTCTAGGGCTTGAGGCAAGAGCTGAGGCACCATTTGATCGGGAACGCTGCCTCTGATTTGGAGATGGCTTCTCGTATCGTGGCATCTTTGGAGCTGGATATGCAGAGGACACGAGGACCGATTAGCCAGGGGCAGTCCTTATCAGGCCACAGCCACCAGGCGACTACCCAGTAGCAGAGCACGTTCCAACTTCCTTCTGGTAGTTCGGGAGCTTTAACTCCGGTGGCTTCAGCGATAGGTTCTGCATCTTTTGGTGCCAAGATCAAGAGGTTCTTTGGGAAGGGTTTCCGGAAGAAGAAGAAGGAGGGCCGAGAGCAGCGGTAGGCTTCTTCAGGGAGTGTTTAGCAGCCGGCACCTTTGCAGCGGCAGGGGTCAGTCGGTGGTTCTCGTGCAGGGTGTCCCCATTGTGGCAAGTCGCATCCAGGCGGGCAGTGTTCGGCGTCGGTGATCTGTTTCAGATGTGACCAGCTGGGTCACATGGCACGTGACTATCCACAGCGGCCGCGTCAGCCACCCCAGTTTCCTTAGCAGCAGTAGTAGTACCTAGAGCAGTAGTTTCAGCAGTCGGGGTAGTATCCGCCACTACCACAGTCAACGAGTGTGGGCAAGTAGAGAGCTCGAGGCCAGGTTTCCCACATGACTAGGGTAGAGGCAGAGTCGTCACAGCTTGTGGAAGGTACTGTTATGATTTTGGGTTGCACAGCGTGAGTTTTATTTGATTTCGGTGCGTCGCACTCATTTATTTCGGAAGATTTCGCGCGGAGTGTTGAGGACCCAGTCTCCCATATGTCTTGTGATTTGATGGTGGAGTTACCATCTGGTGACTTCATGGTCACTCCGTTTTGCTTCGAGAAGGTTTTGGTTTGGATCGAAGGGTGGAGTTTCCCAGGCAGGTTGTATGCGTTGCAGCTTCGGGATTATGATGTGATTTTGGGCATGGATTGGCTCGAGACCGATGGAGCGGTGGTGGATTATGGAATGAAGAGGGTCTACTTTTAGCATCCTCATATGTCGACCTTCTACTTCCAAGGTATCTGTTCTACCTCTCCTCGTTTCCTTATTTCTGCTATTCGAGCCCGTCATTTGCTTGATTCTGGTTGTCAGGTTTTTCTCACTTCTGTGGTCTTGGTAGACCAGCCGTGTTTGGATGTTGAGGACATTCCGGTGGTATGCGAGTTTCCTGATGTGTTTCCCAAGGATTTGTTTGGGTTGCCTCCCCAGCGGGAGATCGATTTCGTGATCGAGATTGTGCCTGGTACGCTTCGCGAAGGCTCCCTACCATATGGCTCCCGCTGAGTTGAGGGCGCAGTTGCAGGAGTTGCTGACCAAGGGGTACATTTGTCCCAGCTTTTCCCCTTGGGGTGCACCAGTCCTCTTCATCAAGAAGAAGGATGGCAGTCTGAGGTTGTGCATTGACTACTGCTAACTAAATGAAGTGACCATTAAGAACAAGTATCCGTTGTCACGGATTGATGATTTGTTCGACCAGCTTCAATCTGCCCGGGTATTCTCGAGGATTGATCTGCGGTCCGGTTACTATCAGTTGAGGATTCGCGAGTCTGATGTGGAGAGGACTGCGTTTAGTGCAAGGTACGTGCATTATGAGTTCTTGGTGATGCCGTTTGGGCTCACCAATGCCCCCGCAGCCTCCGTGGACTTGATGCAGAGGGTGTTCTGTTCCTTTTTGGATCAGTTCGTGGTCGTGTTTGTGGACGACATCCTTGTTTATTCGTGGTCTGCTGAGGAGCACGCGTACCATTTGGGTGTGGTGCTGCAGACGTTGCGAGATCACCAGTTGTATGCAAAGCTCAGTAAGTGCGAGTTATGGCTTCGTGAGGTGCACTTTTGGGGGCATGTGATCTCTGGTGATGCCATTTTCGTGGACCCTGCCAAGGTCGATGCAGTAATGCAGTGGCCGAGGCTGAGGTCTGTGACCGAGATCCGGAGTTTCTTGGGACTTGTTGGATATTATCGGAGGTTTATCCAGGATTTCTCTCGCATTGCGGCCGCGATGACCAGACTTACGCGGAAGGATGTGCCTTTTGTCTAGACCGATGAGTGTGAGCGTAGCTTCATAGAGCTGAAGAGATTGCTATTTCTCAAGCTATGCCCCTCCAACAGGTTCTCATTGATAAAGTCACTTTGTTGGAGGAACAACTAAAGAGGGTCATGAGCCCGTAGCCCGCTCCTCCTCCTCCTTCTCCAGTCAATCCTCTTCACGCCTTCCTGAACAACATCACTAAGATGGAAAGAGATTGGAAGGAGAGAAGAGATGACTGTGGCAGCAACAATGCAAGTGAGCAAGTGTCGACAGGTTTCAACGATCAAGTGGACGTCGTCCGCCCTCCACCTATCCACTCCATTCATCAATATGGCCCTCCGCCTCCACATACGCATCACACTATTCCACCACTACCCATTATCACGCCTCCACCACGGTGTCCACTTGTGTCTAATGATGAAGAATCAAAGATGGCACGTGATGATGAAGTCCCGAAGACACCCCTTCCGAGTTTCCTTCGCTTTTCTCTTCCTCCACTACCACCAGATGAACCTCCTGCTCAGGACGATGCCACCGTCCCCGAACCAACCCCCATCTTTGAGACTTATTGGTGCTACGATGATGGGTCAATACTCCAATCATCCACGCCGGCGCACCAAGACCCGTCTCCTACCCCTAATACCTCTCATCCCATCTGGCATTTCCTACGCACCAAACCTCCCTCTTTTACACCTCCAACTGCTACATCATTAGCCTCCACAACATCGGCCTCCGCCGAACCTCCCACTGAACCTCCGCTAGTTATACCTTCATTAACCCCCATGACACCAGCCTCCGCCAAGCTTACCATCAAACCTCCTCCAATCAACCTGACATTGCCGCCACCTCGGCCCTCCATTACCCTTTTAACCCCTAATCCAACTACCCCTACTCCACTACTTAACCCTTCACCTTCACCCATGGTAGATCCTAAGCAGGGTCCACCCCTTTTTGCACTCGAGCCAACCTCGTCTGCTTCCGAGCAAGGGGAGAAGCTCAACGTGTTTGAACCTCCGCTTCCACTCACCCTTTCTCTGATACCTTCCATTATGCCTCCACCATCCATGGAGCCTTCCGCCTCTGCTTCACCTTCCTTTACCACTCGGAATGGAGGTCCTTCTGCAAGTTCTTATGCCGGAGATGATTGAGAGCTGGGCAAGAAGGAGTTGGCCATGGCTATGCCACTCAAGATGCAAGAATTTATTTGTCGGATGCCAATCCACATTTTTGTGCCGAGCATAGTTGAAGAGGCCAAGTCCCCGCCGATGTTCATCAAAATAGAAAGTCAAGCTTTGATGCCATGTAAGTCCATGCCCAAGGGTCGGGGAGGACACCCCTTGTTTCCACCTTCCAATGCCAAATCCATTCTTCCGTACAAGGGACGAATGCCCATTTGGTTCAACACTCTTTATACGCCACTATCCCTGGGCAACACAATGCTTCCCACTCTAACTTGTCAACTCCCTCACATTATTGCTCTTCACCCTCTATGGGAGTTCTCATTTATTATTAAAGCTTTGTCATGGGATTTTGCTTTATCCACTGGGCTGTTTGGCTGTACACTTTCACTGCCATAGAGGGACGGGCATTCTTCTGCTAGGGGGCCTTTCGCTACCTTATCCATTTTTTATCTACTTTATCCATATTTCTATCTATCACCGATTGGGCCACCCGTTGGGTGAGGAAGGAGCTTTCATCCTCTCGCCCCCCGTATTCATTACATTTCATGCATTCCATGCATCCATTGCATCTATTGCATTGCATTCGCATGATCTTATGACAGTGGTGCTCGAGTCTATGCAGAGTGTGAGAGATCTGAGTTCAAATTAAGTTCATCGACGTTTAACTGACCTGCATCCCTATTTCTCAAGAGTAACATACTCAGGATTCACATATCTCGAGAATTAAACATAAACTAGGTAACCTCCGCGAGGAGTCGAACTTGAGATCGCCCTACCATGACGTGAGGTCTTCACCAGTCGATCCACTCTGGGTCCTCTACCTATCTAAACACTAGACCGGCCGGCTTACGCAGTGTGCCAACACTATTTCACAGTTTTTGCTTGGGTTCACGCTATAGCCACTACTAAACAGAATTTCTAGCTGGTGCCAAGAACTTTTAGACTATTTCTCCCATTGTTGAGGGAGCCCACCCTTGAGCGGCATGTCAAGCATTAGAGAACTGCTCCGCCGTGCCCGGCGTTCTCAGGGCTGCTGCTTGAACATGATGAGCCTACAAGATCTAAGTGAGGACACGTTTTGTGGAGCACCAGCCAAAAAACATCAGGAAATGGCCGATTATAAGGGCGAATTGTGGTGCATGCATGCCCCATGCAGCGGCTTGACAACTTCTCAGTAACAACAGCTTTAGGACACCTACCAGATGTTGTTAATTAATGTATGGCGGAGAGTGGAGAGTTCCAAAGCCCCCGTGGAAAGCTTTGTAAACATGACTGTAGCAGCTGACTGGTTAATGGTTATGTGCTGGATTACGGTGAGTACGTAAAGACAAAAGTTTAAGTATATCTCGTTTGCAAACGGATAAGCATGTAGATCAGGCAGGTAACTATGATATGATGCAGAAAAAAATACACACACGCCGAGATTGATCAGTCGATTATACATGCGCATGTGGATGTGGCTTGTCGGTATTGTGCTATAGGCGTCTAATAAGAGGACAGTGGGGCGCGGCGGGGGATGCGCGCCCTTCCTCCGGCGGGGGATTAATAGGAGGTGGAGGCGGGCACATATCCTGCCTCGCACTACCCCCACACAAGCCCTTCCCTTCCTCTCTGCTCGCTGTCATCACTACTTGCTCCGGTGGCGCGCCCTCGTCCCCTCCCATGCTTTCCTCCAGCTGCAGGCCGCTGCCGTAGCTGCTGCTTCTTCCGTGTCACTGCCTTCGGCTCCCGGCACGAAGCACGCATCCCCACCACTGTTAATGCCTTTGCAGCTGCACGCACAACATCTCCACTGTGTTTCAGCAATATTACGTACGCGCGCTTGTTTTCTTCGTTGAAACCAAGAAAACTAATGGCGACGACATGAACAACAAGGAAGATTGAAGGAACCATCGACCCGCATGCAGCATGCACCAGCTGGGTCGCGCGCGTTTAATGATACGGACCTTGCAGCCGATTGGGCAGACGCGGAAGAGGTCGAGGAGGGTGCGGCTGCAGATCTCGCAGCCGTGAGCGGGGGACTTGGCGGCCCCGGCGCCGAAGCCGGACGCCGCCGGTCCCTTGGGCAGGGGGGGCCTCTCGTTGAGGAAGATGACGCGGGGTCTACGTACACACATATATACCTGGCGAATCACCACGTCTACGGTCCGTCCTGCTACAATATCTATTTGATGAACATTTACACAGATCGTGATCAGAGATTTTATCCATGGTTTCAAATTTCCACCCCCCATTAATTAATTTTAGAGCCTTGTCAATCTCTTTAATTTGTGGAGATTCCTCCTGTGTATGTATGATCAATATTCCCTACACCTTGATGGTAAAGTCTCCCAGCGAAAGCTCAAATTCCGCTATGCCCATTGGGACTTCAAACTGGTTGAACCCAACTATCTTCATGTCCCTAACCTCGGTCAGGTGTGGATTGAAATAATATTTCTAGTAGACCCAATAGGGTAGTATGTTCACTGTTACCCCTGGGTCAATCAGGATCCTATTTTTGGGCTGGTCGTTCAACTGCCCCCTCATATACAAGGGTCTATTGTGGCTGGCAGAAGGTAGGAGCATATCTTCTTCAGTGAAGGTAATGGCTGCCCCCGAATGTATCTCGACAAAACAACTCTCGCAGTATGCTAGGGTTTGTAGGGCTGTAATGATAGTATGCCAGGTTTCTTCATCTAGAGAGAGTATCTCCCAGACACTGAATCTTGACGGGATCCTTTTCAATTGCCTCATTATCATGTTGCCGACTCTGAAATTGGCTAGCCTAGCTTCTTCGGGTTTGCTGTGCTTGCCGTGTTTTGGTGCCAGAGGAGTCGGTGGAGAAGTAAGTTTATCTTCCTCTTCTGGGGTTGCCTGATCTCGGCATGCTTAGTCGGCTGATTCCTTTATCTAGATGGGCTTAGCCATAGGGACAACATCCTTGTTATCTTCATTTGCTGGAAGCGGCTCACCTGAGGCCAGGGTCAGAGCACTATCGGCCTTTGACTTAGCCTACTTGCCTAGTTGTTTGCCCTCCTTCGCGAGCAAAAATTTGGCGAATGAGGGGACCACTTCACCAGTTGTACATTCGGGGTAGAGCCCCGGTGGGGGCGGGACTCTCGCACCTTTGACTTTAGGTTCGGGGATGTGTTATGGCTATTCACCATTGAACACAATATTATGATTAGTCGGGGGTAGATGTCCCCACCTCCTCCCAGATCTAGTGGCGTGCTGGGAGGTGGAAGCTTTGGCCTGATTTACTTCGGCTGGCGTGAAGTATATTTCTTCATCTTCCTATTTAGAATTCTTGGTTAATCTGAACAAAGTTGACAGAGTGTTGTAGGATACAATGCTGCATTTTCTTTTATTCTTCGACTTCTTCTTTTTCTTCTCCTTTTGAACTGGCATCCGCTCGCATGGAGCATCTTTCGGGGCAGCTTCCCCCCATATTTCATCTGCGATTTCTTGATCTAGCCTGAGGAACTCCAGGCCCTCCCAGGGGACATACTCCTTCAACTGCACTAGCTGAATCTCAGGTTGTTCATATTCTTCCAACCCATCGATGATCGCCTGCAGTCGCTCAACTGCAGGGCTAGCTTACTTGTGCATCCGCAGCAGGACCTGCTTCTTATTGTTATTGGTTCACCTTCGGATGACCACTTGAGGGGTCATCTCGTACCAAATCAGAGTTACAGTCGGCCGAGATTTGATGCCATGAATTCAAACTCTTGGGGTAGGGTGGGATGCCGACTTTCTTCTTGCCTTATTTGGCACCATTAGCCAATTTCCCTGGTCCTTTGCAAGGGCCTGGATGAATGCTTCGTAGGTGTGCTTTGTACAAGCTTCTACCACCTCCTCGGGCAATTGTTGATATAAAGATACCATATTGGTCGTTGCCCCCATCACGGGCATCTCGTAAAGGTATGGTGGGTCCACCTTGTGTTCGCCCATTTGGAGCTCTCCCTTCTTGATCATACCTTCAATGATGTCTTTGAACACATAACAACCTTTGATGGAGTGTCCGAGCATCTGATGGTATGGGTAGTGTTATTTTTAACAAACCAAAAATAAATCAGCCTCAATCTTGAGCTAGCCCATTAACTAATTGTAGAGTCTTGGCCAAAATATAAAGGGCTTTTATCAAAACCCGAAGCCCACATTCCTTTTGAAACCCACGTGCAAGCGAAGTTAACCAAAAGCCCAATACCCTTTTATATGCCACCCACTTAAAAAAAAACTAAAGCCCAATAACCAAACACACACAACCACATAGATATGTACATATATGGATATAATAAACTAAAATCCAACACCAAAACCCTACCCGAAGACCACCCAGTTGCATGTTCGAAGTGGCATGCATGGTGAGCATTAGGGTTCCACATACGAAACTTAGCAGGCAGCTGTGTCTTCCGCAAAATGGAGAAAGTGGCGATTGAAATAGAATGGGAATCGATGAAAGGGAGTAATGCCCGGAAGGATCGAAAATCTTGCTCCCATTTGCTCACTGCCCCCATTAGAGAATCACTTCTCTATAAAAACTCAACCCTATCGAACGTGCATAACCCATTTGCTGCCATCTCCTTCCTGCTGCCGTTGTCAAACAAGGATGACGTCTGCATCCTCTTCTTCCTGCAAGTGCCATCGACATCCTCCTCTGCTTCCGGCCCTGCTACCGTGCCATTCGTCAAGGCCTACGTCCATCTTCTTCCCGAGCTCTGGACGTGAATTAGAGAAACAGGGTCTGTATTAACAGGCGCGTTTTTGTTATGTGCACCCGACAGACCAGACGCCAAAAACCCTGTAAACATTGATCGAATGACAACACAGAATATATATTTTCTGTAACAGAAATTAAACTGTGCCTTCTAAATGGAACGTTAATTCCTAATAACGCCTGATCATGTGAGCATTAATCTATTTACCTTGTTGAAAAGTTTATCCATACCTTGAAATGTATTTTCTGAAAATTGTAAAATGAATTACAAGAAATTGAGAATCAGCGCCTTCCTGGAAGGACACTGATTAGGTTAAAAATAGAATTATATAAATGAATGTGTGCCTGTCCTTACAGGCGCTATTTGATGTAGCGCCTGCCAGGCAGGACACTGTTGCCTCTGCTCTGTTGTTTTCCTGAATTTTCAACCCCACCATGGGGTATCGCTTGGCACTCTCATCCCATTCGGTGGATGAGGTCCCTATTTTGATTCGATCGTATACCCCTTAACTCTCCGAGGTGATTGAGCCCTCCGTTGGACATTCCGTTCTTTCGGACTGGTGATTTCATCTTAGAGACCTCCGGAAGTCTCCGCTAGCCTTGGATTCCCTCAAGGTAGCCGAGCAGGTTGTACCCTAAAAACCCATTACACCGTGTCATAAGTCATGTCCCTCTGAACAAACATGACGAACTAGCCTCAAACAATGTTGTTTCTGACATTTTTGAGAAATTGTCACTTTCTGGTAATCTGCGCCCATGGGAGCAGACGCCATTTGTTAATAGCGCCCTGTTTGGAGGATGCTATTTACATGTGCCTTATTACCTTTTCTAGAATTTACGTCCATTACTGTGGATGCCAATTCTTATCAGTGGCTCCCATAGAGGATGTCAATTATCCAGTTTTATGAAATGTCTCAGATTTTTAGCTAAGTCATCTCTACACGTGATATCGACCTTGAATTCTAAATTCCGTGAATCTACCTTATTATCCTACAATGATCTATTTTCCTTGGAATTCTATTGGCTACTAAAACTATAGTGGATGTCAGCATTGGTTTGACTAGGAAATTATGTCCACCTGGGATGTTGATCCTGCAATGCAAGAGTATCAAAATGTAAGTTCACGAACAATTTCCATAATACTACTACATATATTTTGTTATCACCAAAATCATTATCAAAGACAAAGAGGGAGCGTAGTAAACCCAACAGAAGAGGAAGGATCAGAGTGATAATGGGTTCCTCTACGGGGGGACATGAAAATGTCGGGTGGGCTATTCACGGGTGTGCATCTATGTCTGACCTAGTGTGAAAGTGCCCAAAGACTAGGCTTATAAGAACAAACCTATAACTGCTCTGATACCACTTCATGTGGCACAACCAAGGATGATGTGGGGATGACTTGGCATGCCTAGGACCTTGACCCGCGAGCATGCACAGATAGGTAATCGGATTCACGCCGGTGGGCTCACTCGTGTAGCGTACACTATCACCTGCGGACAAACCGGGGATGGTAGTGAGAGTCCGAGATAGGACCCTGACGTTCGTGTGGACGCGGCTTTGCTTGGGCTGTACCCCTAAGGGACTTGGGTTCCCAACTTATGGGTGGCCGGCACACCGTGGGAGTGGATGTGGGGGGAATGCTCGCCTCTCACTCTGCGGTGGGCACACAATAAGTGGGGTATGGGATAGGCACCCACCTCACCATCCGACAGGTATTAAGATGCGATACTAAACAAGTAAAAGTCAACCAACAGGGGGTACCAGATGCTCACCTGACCGGTGTGAAGACACTGATTCCAATCGGAGATGAAGGCGAGCGGGGAAGCATGGGAACACAACTTGCACGCTGCGTCGATGTCGCTTGACCTGTGATAATTTTAATACAAAACTACGCTTCTCGCAGGAGGGTTGGCTTAGGGGTGGCGGGGAAGTGAATCAGACGCGAGGGTGCAACTTGATCTTCAGTCTGCAATGCTAGGTGCTCTGTCTACCCTGTCAGGTAGCCACAGCTTGTCAGTGATGCTACATCCCGCTCTGACGGCTGATGGAGATGAGGTTGGTGCTGCTGGGTCACTGCTCGACTTGTGGGACACCAAGAAGAAGAATCACCCCAATCAGAGCTCGGATGAGCCGGGGACATCGAATCCCGTGGGACTGCACAGACTGCACCTTCTGCAGACCAGAGGGCTCTTGTTTGGGGAAGTACTGTGGGTTGGGATGTCAGATCAAGGTGGGACCACTTCTGACTGATAGAATAACGAGTGTAGTATGTCTCCACCGAAAATCTCCATCGAACTCGCCTGAACAACTCGGTGGCAGCTTCATGATGCCGGTATGGTCGGACTAAGTGGAGGAACAGGAAACTACAATCGACTCACCCAGGCTGTATCTTGCTGGTCAGATGCCGGATTGGGTCGGGGCCAAAGTCGGTGGGAAGAAGGATGCCTCAAGAATGTTCCAGAGCTGGAATGATCAGAATCTAAGGTAAGGAGCGCTGGTGCCATTTGTTCTCGCAAGGTTGCGCAACTTGGGTCACCGAAAGGATAGGGGAACCTTATCGTGGTTGGTCCTCCCAACCTTGGTGCCGGAATGAGACGAGACCAGTGCTGAGTCGAATAGGGGGCTCCAGGGTTGGCCTATAGTGAAGGTGATGAGCTGGAGACACCAGAGGATGAAATGGTGGTTCTTGCAATCCAACTGCTATAGAACTCTTGGGGCTGGGGTGAGCAGCCTGTGCACACTAGGGAAGGAGGACGGACAGGCATCATACCCCATGGTTTATAGTATATTTTTGACCATCTGTCGACGGGCTAGTGTTGAGCCCTTGGACACTATCTGTGCCTGCTTTTACATCTTCAAGTTATAAATCAAGCTACTTTCACGAGAAATATAAATATGACCAATAATGTAACAAGTTCAAATAATAATCTTGTGACAACAACATCAAGGTAAGAACGTACCAAATATGATCATGAGAGTTCAAAGAATGAATTAAAGATAAGGTTATGCTATGGGAGGAATCTGAGAGCATAACGGTACATCCATTAACTTTCATAATCCATTAATAACTTATTGAATAAAGTGTTGGGTTTCAGATAATCCATAGACCATCTAAGAACATAGGAAAATCAACCCTTGGGTCAAACCTCAGGTTAAGCACAGTTGGGAAGAATGTGGTCATTCTTGGACCGTTTCCAAGAGGTTACGGTCGTGCCAGGGCCACAATCTTGCAGTGGCGGTCAAGTATGGACCGTTTCTTTACAGGGTCGACGCAGTAGAGTAATCTGGCAGAATGCGGTCACGGGAAGGCCGCTACTTGACAATGGCGGTCGTCTGATGGCTGCAACTAGCCAGGAAATAGGAAAAAACTATCGTTAAGTGCTTTCTAGACCAATGAGATTTTAGGGTATAACCAGCTCGGTGTTCTAGTGAGAATCTTAAGCTCGCGGAGACTTACGGAGGCGTTCAAATATGATCACCTAGTCCGGCAGAAGGAATATCCGACCGAAAAGATCACAAATGCAAGATGTGTTCCTATTATGTGCATGTGTAACTAATAGCAACGTACCGGAATACGCGCTATATGTGAACTTATAAAACAGAAAGTAGATGAGAAAAGGAACGATTAAAATCATAGAAACCAATGTGCATCAAATGTGAAAAGTGTTTTAAATACAATACTATATGATTTTGGTAAGAAAATAAACGTACATGAAAATAACTTTAAAACATGCTAACATGAAACATGATGTAGCAAAAATCATGAGTAACATAAAATAACGCCTAATCCTGAGGAGCCAAAGATACTAAGGCTAAGGCATGAGTTCTATCAAATATGCTAGGGATATATATATAATTATAGAACCTAGGTAGCAGTCATGGAAGGGCCGCCACTTTGAAATAGCGGTCTATCGAGGGACCACTATCTGAAGGTAGCGGTCTCGGTGAGACTATTTTATGTTTGTTGTATACAGAGCCAGAAATCGAGATATAGGCCTAATCTGGGGCAAATAAGGTATGAAAACTAAGTAGAACTGAAGGGTAAGACATGTTAACATATCTAGAATGAAGAAGATGCATGAATAGGCATGAATTAAGCTAAAGTTATTATCTTTTGATTAAGGGGTGTAGGGATAATATGTTGTGATAACCATGCATGCGCAGTCATAGAAAATCATGAAATACGCCACGTATAAAACATGAAATCACATAAAAATAGAGGGATTTTATTCTTAACTTGATATTTAAGCCATGATAGGAACGACTCTAGACATTAGCATTTTTATTTACCTTTATATCTTTTAGGTTTGCATTTATGTCCTTGCATAAATATGTGTCCAATTATAAGGCTTTGTAAGTCAAGTTGTCAATCCATAGAACTCCTTGGATTTTTATGTAAAAAGTCAGTAGGTCCAGTAGGGGCCCTCCACCCTCTTCCCCATTGGACCACCTATGCCCTAGGGCCCATGTGGGGCTGGTCTAATGAAATTTAATTACTTACTGCTATATCTGTCAGTTCAATGTATTACACGACAATCCTTTTATCCCTTTAGGAGCTTTACTACTCTTGGGAGGCCTCGTGAGTTCCAAGTGATATCAGGTGTATTCGATAGTCCTATCGGGTATATCTGGTATCTGGGATTCGGGTCGTCACAGTAGCACCTCATGAGCCAAAGCTTTACCCACGCCAGGAATGGAAACGGAAGCAGGCTCCTCCATAGTGGCTGAAACAAAGATCTGCAGATATTATAAGAGGGTCCCTCTTGACTCGCAAACAAGCCCTGAAGAGTTTCGAGAGATAAAGGGCCTAACCTGCAGGCCGACTCGGTTCAGCCCGAGCGGCGATGAACTCTTCAAAGGACGGGGTTGGAGGAATTGGAGGGATGACCGTTGAAGCAAAGGTAGCCTCTGTCTTCTTCCGTTTCGCCTGCTGCCCCTCGACCACCTTGGCAGCAGCCAACGCCTCCTTCACTGGTGACTTCACCTGAGATCGCTTCCTGGCCTTCGGCAGAGGAGTAGTAGTAGGGACCGGCTCTGTCGCTTCAAAGTGAGGAGGTTTCTGCACGAACTGGAGGAGGTTCCTATAGTGAGCTAGCTGGGTGCTGGAGGGGTGCTCTGTAAAAAAAAAAAAAAATCAATCAAACAACGTCGTGGAAAGGCGCAACTATAAGAGGCAGAAATGAAGAAGCATTATAGCAGGGGGGCGGTGTACAATTTTAACGACAGCGGCCAGTAAGTCAGAGACGACTCCTTGTCTGGACGGGTCACCTCTCGGACCAACCAACAAACGTCCCCGACCTTCACGCAACGGTCTGCTAGATGAGCCAGGTCCATGTGCTGCTTGAAGGCAAGGTGGCAGTAGAGGCTGAAGTGGTCCATGCCCCACCCGTCGGCATAATGAAAAGAGACCTGCAGGCGCTTGTCCAGAATGGCAGTCGTTGGATCCTCCACCTTCAACCCGTGCACTGAAAGAAGAACATATAGCCATGTAGTGTTCTTGTAGTTCTCGGGCCTCCGCTCTTCTCTTCTTACGAACGTGCGATAAGGACATGTCGGGTCTGTCTTTGGACGCCAGCTTCTGGCGGGGGTGCCTTCTTCCTCCATTGGGAGGGGATAGTTGATGAGGTCCAGACGATCTGCCCCAATCTGGCACAAGTCTTTAAGAGTTTTCTTGAAGTCATCCTTGGCAACAAGAGGCATCTTAATCTGCGATGACGGCTTGGCTTCCCAAGCTTCCCGACGCGTAGCCATGTACGCTGCTACCTCTTTGTCCTTGCCGTGTTTTAATCAGAGTAGATGCTTCGGGTCAATATCCAATACGACTGCCGACTGCTTACTCAAAAACTTTCACTCAGCGCCGTCCCAGCAATCGGTTTTACACAACCAATAAAAGCCCGTCCGGGCGTTCCACAATTTTATATATTCCACAGTCACTCATGGAACTCGCCCGAGCGTCGGCACCCTGAATGAAGAGCTGTCCACCCTGTGAAAGAAATCTGACCAAGTTCAGACATGCTCAGCAATCAAACTGCCCCGAAGACTCTACATCGGCACAACAAACTGGGCACTGTACATAGGAATGTGCTGGGCATAGCCGAAGTTCCACCCGAAGTGGAAAGGATAGTACGACTCCAGCAACAGGGTGTCTCCCTTCCTGAAGACAAGCACACTGGGGCGAATAGACAATGCCCAATCACGAAGCTCTGGCTCTAACAATGGACAGACCACCGTCTGCTGGCTAATCAGGTGGGCATACTTCTCCACTTGGTCGTCTCCGCACTCCCTCTTGTTGTTCACCAAAGGGCTTGAGTGGGCAGCCAGGGTCCAAAAATGAATGCTGGCCGGCAAGTGTTGGGGAATTGTTGTAAGCCTACCCCGTAGGTTATACAACTGCAACGTCGTCGAGCCCAGCTCCGCATTAGCAAATTTCAGCATACGCGAGAATAACCCCCAAGACTGAATAGTGCATGGAGCGTACTTGGGGAATAGGGAGCAAACCCACACATTGAAGAAATGCATCGGGCCAATGAACCGGGCCTGGCGCGGGAGCTGGTGCGCACTGACATCTCCGATCGTCTTGTATATTAAACACAGTGCCGTTGGGCACAAGGATAGCTTGACCCCCCATGCCATTTGGCAGGCGGGATAGATCGCATCTGGCCAGACGATGGTCTCGTCCCCATAGGGCAAAGCAAAGGAGCAGAGTCAGTAGGTCAGAAAAGGCGCGCAGTGTGTCATTGGGTCGACTCCTACTGGGTTGGCACCACTCCGACGCCCCTTTGATGCCGGGATCTTCACTTCTGCCCTGCTCTTGCTGCGTTTCTTCCGGACTACAGCGGCGCCGACGCAAGGAAAGTCTTCATATTTTTTCGGCCCGTCAAAGAAATATTTTAGCCATACGCTCAGGCGGACCCTCTTGCGGTCACCACGGGGAGGCTACTTTCCGCCGTGCGACAACTGGTACAATTCTCGGTATGCCTTCATAAGGTACCGGTAAGAATAGCCGAGTGCATAAATGCCATCACCGTCGGTCTCGTCTTTGATCAGGTCAGGGAGGCATACTTCCTCATATGGCTCCCCGTCAATGGGCAAGCCGCTCAGCTGATGGAGACTCCATAGATCTAGCGAGGTCTCACCCTCCGCAGTATAGAAAGTGTTCATCTCAACATTAAAAATCTCGATCATCCCATAGTAGAGGCCTTTGAAAATTGGGTAGTTGTACCTAGAGGCGTAAACACTGTGATACACGCCGGCCCGAATGAGTAGGGGAGCATAGTTGAACAGCACGTACTCAGTAAATTCTACCACCCCTTCTAGGAAAATGTGAGCGTCTTAGACTTTAAGCTCCACAAACCAGCCCAAGACGAGCTCGTGCTTGAAGCGGATTGCCAGGCAATCCAAGATATAGGGCTCTTCCCGGTACCCCCTCTTCAACAGAGCCAGAAATAAACCAAAGCGGGGCTACTCCTTATGAATCCTCCCCACGGTGATGTCCCAGTGGGCAGGAGTGAACTCGGGTGCTTGAACCAGCTTATCCTCCACAGGCAATAATTCTTCTAGCCCTAACACGGGCTTCCATTCTCTCGGCTCTCCCACCAGATACAGTGGAACACTCTGATGGACACTGTACATTAGGCTGTCCCAAAACTGCAAGATGGCGCGCTCAGCACCCCGCACAGCCCTGAGATCTCGTCTATCTCAGTAGCCGAAGTGCGTCAGGAAGTAGAAGAGGTGCTTCTCTTTCGGATAATCCTTCCAGTAGTCGCCAGCCCGGTCAAATGTAAAACCTTTGTCGGTCAGTGCAACCTGGCTAAATTCCATGGTGTCGATCTCAGAATCTGACGACTCGGCTAGTTTTGCCACCTCAGTGTGCTCCCGATCAAGGTCCTCCACGTTGTGCCATGTCACGACAGGAACGGCCAGAGAGGGAGCAGACTTAGCACTGGCGGCAGTTGAAGCAGAAGAGCCACTTGGGACAATCATTTGTCTACAAGATACAAAAAAACCTCAAAGTTAGAACAAGCCACAGGCAAGAGAAGAAAGCTAGAAGAGGCTACATTGGAGTAAAGTAGACAAAACGTCGAGAAATTTTGACAAAATTTCGACAGAGTCTCCCTTAGTCCGGGGACGTAAGGAGAAGACTCGAGTGCTCGTCCACAAGGAGTGACGGCCCCAACAAAATCATGGTGTGCCTAGTAGGCGGCACTAGATGTTCCTTCAGTTCAAGTTGGCTTCCCTCCGTCCGGTGCACCCCCCTGCGGGTTCCACCAGCACACTCTTAAAGCCCAGCGGCTGGCACACTACTCTTCGCCCTCACCCGGCACGCTGGCATTGACCCTCATCCGGCACGCTTCTAGTGCCCTTGCTCGGCACACCCCGCGTGGCCCTCTACCCGGTGCGCTGCCCCGTGCCCTCTGTCGACACGCCTGTCGATAGCCCTCATCCGGTACGCCGCCTCAAGCCTACCCGATACACCCACAGTGCCCTTTCACTGGCACACTCCCTTCGCCCCTCACCCGGTGCATTTCTAGTGCCCTGGCCTGGCATACCCCGCGTGGCCCTCCACCCGGTGCGCTGCCCCACGCCCTCCACCAGCTCGCTGCCCTACCCTCTCACCCGGCACGTACCGAATGCCCCTTTACCTTCTAATAACCCCTCCGCCTTCGCCCGGCATAGCTCTCAAGCAGTATCTACAGAAGGTGATGGTTAATGAAGACATCCCAGCTGAGCAAATTACATCAGTTTTAACTCTGGTAGGTGATTAGTTGGCAATTGTTTTTTATGAACGTGAGCTAGCGCCAAAGCCAGAGAGGAAATTTACTTTATGCATCACTATTGATATCAACAAGGTAGCTGTCAGCCAATGTTTGATAGACACTAGCACATCCATTAATGTTCTACCGCCGAGTACCTTGAAGATGTGTGGCATCTTGGAAAGTGAAATTCGGCCTTCACCCATCACAGTAATAGCTTATGATAATACGAAGAAGCTGCCTATGGGGGTGATTACCTTCAAAGTAGGGGTGGGTCCCTCATCTATCACAGTCAATTTTCATGTTTTAGACATGGACCCCACATTCAATGCCATGCTAGGGCGCCCATACATTCAGGCGCCTGACGTTGTCCCTTCCACAAATCATCAGTGCATAAAATTTCCACATAAGGGGCATGCCATCAAGGTCACTAGTGTGCCTATTCTGCCAACAGTGGACATTCATTCAGCAACATCAGTGCCCTCTATTTGTCCAGCCAACATGCCTCTGTTATCTGTGCTAGACCTTGCCGATCTGCAGCATGACATATTGAAGCCACAAGCTATAGTCTCTACAACAACATCGGCACCACCCCTACCTCAAAAGGGGAAGAAGAAGAAGCATATGACGAACACCCCAGGTTGGAATATCATGATGAGAATGGGTTACAGGTGTGGCAAGGGCCTAGGGGTGAATCTCCAAGGAATAGTAAAATCGATCAAAAACCACAAGCTAATTCCCTGAGGAGGCCTGGGATACAAAGGGCCAAGTAAAGAAGAATCAGTTGAAAAGGACAAAGAACCATGGGCCACCATGACCTCCACTCTCAAGATGGATAGGCGGCCACTCACTTGGTCTTTGTACACACATTTTGTCAAGGGGCCTATTGAACAGCTGGAAGAGCAAACTACAGTACTCACTTCAGTTCTAGATCATCAAGATGTGCATGTATGCCAATTTTCCCGCCATTTGGCCCCATTGGTTACTTACAAAGCCTTGGAGTCTTTGAGGCCGATTAAAAGAAGAAAGATGGATGACCCGGAGTGTGATTGGTACAGATGGTTTGACATGAATGACATCACTATTGTCTTGAGCTGACTGTTTATGCCAACTCATCCGGAATGGCCGCCATTGATTCATGAGGTGCTTGAGAAGCCAGCAGTTGTCACTGACAAGAGAAAGTTGCTTAAGAACTACACAAATGTAGGAGAGCCGGATGTGCCATTTGAAGAAGGTTTCTCTATAGATAGGCTGTGGGCCGGACTCTTCCTAGTTGACTCCTTTCATCCATCACTGATTACTTTCATATGCTTCAGGTTCTTTACTGCTAGCATTCCTAGACCACCCACGGTTTTGAACTCCATGTCTCCTAATTTTCTCCAACATCCACCAATTCCTCTTCAGCTCATTGAGCGATTTTCTCAACTTTCTATCAGGCCTTCTCATAGGCAATCTCTTACTCAACAGTTCTCTCAACCTTCTATCAGGCCTTCTCATAGGCAATCTCTTACTCAACAGTTCTCTCAACTTTCCATCATGCCCCCCTCGTGGGCAAACATTCAATCAATCTTTTATCCAGTAGTTTTGCAATCTCCCTATTTCAACTCCATCTTTCACTCCTTCCTCTCATTGTTTCACCTAATCCATAGATCTCGAGATTTGGTGATCTATATCCTCTAAAATCGAGGAAGAAAATTTTAGATTTCTACATCTTCTATAAAAAGGACCCTGTGCGACCTGCGAGCCGGGGGGGGCTCTTCTTGGACTTGGGGCGAAGCCATGTCGGATCACCGTCTCATTTCTTCGACCCCAGGCTGTTGAGGGAAGTATTATCTTCGTATCCATCCTATTTGGACTTCATTTCATCATCGTTTACCCTCTTTTCTTTGCCCTCACTTTTTCAATTTCATCACAGTTTTTCAGTTTTTTGCACATCTTTTGAGCCTATGCAACAAGACACTCTTCGTTGGTTCGGGGCGGAGACATGCTACATCGTCTACCTTCTCCTTGGACCCCAACCTGAAGAGGGGAGTATCATCTTCATTTTCCTCTACTCTAGGCTTCTTTTCCTCATTTCTATGCTTCGTTCTCCTCTCCCACTTTTTACAAATCACCACAATCTTTACACTTACTCTCTGCACAGTTCTGTTCTGCATGCATGATTGCACGTTTTACATCACTTCTCTCCACAGCCCTGCTGCATGTTAATTCTGCATCTTTGTTTTACACTCATCACAACACACCCACCTACTATTTGCACCCGTTTATAGGGGTTAAAAACCCTCTCCGGTGTGTTCTCCCTCAATTCCTAACCTTATTTTATCATTTCGGGACGCATACTACACCTTCATATTCTAATGGATTTTCTCTTATTTTTATGTCTTTGTTTTGCAGGAGAGCACATTTGAACGTGAGGCCCTTGCTTTCTAGCCGACTGGAAGGTGAGGAGGTGCACCCACGATCGGTTCCCACATCCCTTTTCAAGTGCGATCACACGTTGTAGCGGCTCATCTTTGGGTCGCGTCTTCTTCCATATTTTCCATGGAGCACGGTGCCGTCTTCATCTTTTCTTCATCCATTCGGTGCTGTAAGTCCTTGGTGGCGCTCACAGTTAGCTCTCTATTCTTCGTTGCCCCTTTTCCTTTCATGCAATTTCATGTCTATGTGCATGCTTATATTGTTTAGTTTGGAGGTGGGATAGATTAAAATATCTACATCTTATTTTTTTGGCGATCACGATGGGACGCCTAGTGCCCATCACGTTATACTTTTAGTCTCCTGCAATTTGGGTGGGTGTTTGTGTATGTTTGGGTAGTCTTTTCCCCTTTTTTCTACTGTTCTGGCTAGTCTCAGGTCTGTCAGAGATTAGCGGTCTATCGTAGGACTGTCAAGCACTGTTAGCGACCTTTAGAGGGCCGTCCCACCTCTCTGGCATCTTAGCGCCCTTCCCAGGGCTGCCCAACACCTTGGCGGTCTTCCAGTAGACCCCTACTATGTTAGAAAAGATCATCGAGTGACCTCCACTTGGTTCTGGCAAGACAGGCACACTGCTCACAGGGGCCTTGTTCATTCATGCATAACTTTGTCTCTTGATATCTTATTGGGCTGATTTCTATTGCATCATATTGTCCTTTGTATTATCTGCGTGCCCATATAAACTTTGCACAGATTGGATATCATTTACATATTTTAAACTTGCCTCCATTTTTGTATTTTCTGCATTTGGTTTGCAGGCAGATTCGGGACAAATTCATAAGTACATTTTCTTTGTGGCTTTAAATTGCCTCCCAAGGTCTATTTGTGCTATTTTTGGTTCCATGGCATAGTCTTTTGTATTATCTATGCGTGCATATATCACTAGACCCTACCCCGGCCAGTGAAATCACCAAGGAATTCCAAGAAAATTCGGTCATCTTCCTGGACCAAGTCAGAGAATTTTGACACCGGTTGCAGACCATTTGGAGTATGGTAGTGATCGTGGCGGCGTCATCTTCGACCGTCTATCTAGTGGTTCCAGAAGCTGGCAGTACCGACAGAGCTCGGCACAACAGGTTTCTAGCTTAGCTCCCCCTCCCCGCCTGGCCCGCTTACAGCCCCTCCCTACATGGAGGTAGTGTTTGCTTGTAAATAACTTAACCCCCACCCCGAGATCCCCCTCCTGTGAGAGGCATTGTGTTGTAGCCCACTTGATTTCAGGTCAAGCGCCATCGCCGCAGCGTGCGGGCGTATGCCCACGCTTCCCGGCGAGCCCACGTCTCCGGTCGGGATCGGTATTTTCACACCGATCAGGTGAGCATCTGATACCCCCTTGGCTGGTTGCAATCTTTACTTCTTTAGTATAGTCTTTACTTGCCGTCAGTCAGTGAGACGAGAGCCCAGACCCGCACACCACCATAAGTGTGCCCACCGCAGACCGTGAGCGAGTGCCTCCCAACCCATGCCCGGTGTGCCAGCCGCCCACGAAGTTGGGAACCCCAGGCCCTTAGGGGTCAGCCTAAGCCAACTAGGTCTTTAGAAATGATTGGGTCCCACCTCGGACTCTTTCCATCATCCCCCGGTCACCATCGGGAGATCTTGTGCGCCGTGCGAGTGAGCCGCTTGCGAGAGTCCATGTTCTTCTTTGTATGCTTGCGGGTCTAGGCCTTAGGTTCACTAAGTCATCCCTTATCACCCCTGGGCTGTGCCACCTCACAAGGATGCAAGTTCTTCCTTGAAACAATAATCTACCATCATCTGCTAACACAAAATCTGGTCGACTAGCCATCTGCTCCTTAATTTCAACTAGTAACAGGTCTTTATCTTGTAGTTGCTTAATTTCGGCCAGCAATTCAGAATGAAGCTAGATATGCGCAACCATAATCCGATCTTCCTTTTCTGTGACATTAAGATCTAAACTTGCAAACTACTCCAACAACTTCCATTCTTGAAGCATCAAACTTGCTAATCTAGCTATCGGCTTCCTGCTCAAAACATCGGCTACAACATTCCCCTTTCCAGGATGATATTCAATGGAGAAATCAAAATCTTTTAAGTACTCTAGCCATCTCCTCTGCCTCATATTCAATTCTTTTTGAGAAAATAAATACCTTAGGCTCTTATGATCTGAGTACACCGTAAAAGTCTCTCCATATAGGTAGTGCCTCCAAATCTTTAGGGCAAACACAACAGCTGCTAACTCCAGGTCATGAACAGGGTAATTCTCTTCGTGCTTCCTCAACTACCTGGAGGAATAAGCTATCACTCTCCCTCGTTACATCAGTACACAACCTAAGTCGATTCCTAAAGCATCGGTATATACTTTAAAACCTCCTTCTCCATAAGGCAAAGCCAAAACTGAGGCAGTGGTCAAACTTTCCTTCAAGGTTTGAAAACTTTTCTCACAATCTTCTGACCACTCGAATCAATTCTCCTTATGAGTTAACCTAGTCAAGGGCCCTACAATCTTGGAGATGCCCTTAATGAACCTCCGATAGTAACCTGCTAGGCCTAGGAAACTCCTGATCTCAGTCACATTTACCGGCCTTTCCCAATTACGTACTACCTCCACTTTAGAAGGGTCTACTGAGATTCCATCTCAGAAGTACCACAAAATAAGGACTAGCTGAGGTCGCGCTCGTCAGCGCGGGTCTGAACCCTCAGCCTCGTGTGCACATTCAGACCATACGCCCTAGGCCTGTCCTCTAGCTGGTAATTCCCCCGAGCCCAGACTCGACTGTGCGCGGGGGCCCTTCGGTAACCAGCCTACTCACTGTCTCTCTCGAGTACACCAGACTAGTGCCCCCGGTGGGTCGACACACGTGTACCGTGGAAGCTACGACTAGTGGATGCATCGTAGACGTGAACACAGAAAACCACGCACGCACCCATCACGAGTAACATGAGGGAAGAAGTGGCTCGTAGCCACTTGACTCTGGACAGCCCACTAGACCTATTAAACTCAATAGTCCTTGAGTCACAAGACTCGGGTGAAGACTGTCGCACGCGACAGCACTGAGCCGTCAATCTGGCCTAATCCCTAGGTCCAAAATCACGGTGACATGCTGAAAATCCTCAGCCCCAGGCTGGTCAACTGGACTCACAGTCCAAGGCCATACACACGGCCCGCATGGATACTCGGAGCACACGCGTGGGGTTACCCGAACCCCAAAACTCACGAGCATGCCAATCGACACAATGCGGCACCTCCGGACACCCCCAAAACACAAACACAGGTCTCACAGTGTCCGGGACATTCAAGAGGCCGAAGGTCAATCACTGGGTCACAACTGGGTCGACCGGAGACCAACACAACATGCAATAACATGGTAAACATAGAGAATATCCTAGCGGTCCAACCTTGGGTTGCCACAGTCTCTAGCGGCCCAACTCTGGTCTGCCACAAGGACTCTAGTGGCCCAACCTTGGTCCGCTAGAAGACGAGTCACGTTGGGTCTTGCGGTCCTGTATAGGGCCGCCATGTTGCTCTAGCGGTCCAACCCTGGTCCGCTAAGATCACTATGGCACGCGTACCTACGGCCGCTAGAGGGCACGTGACCCCAACGGTCAAAACACGTGCCCCGAAGCACAATGGTCGAAATCGGAAGAAGCGGCCGAAGCTACAGCCGCTACAGCAGTTGGTGGTTTATCGTGCAGCCGCCAGCAGACGAAAACCCCTGCCAACAAAATAGTAATAAATGACGCACCCACCTCAGGCCGCCAGGGCATCTGGTGCACCTACCTTGGGCTGCCAGTGAGTGTGGCGGTCTCTGAAAGGGCCGCCACATCCACCCGAGAACGAGATGGCGGGCAGAATCCCAAAAACCCATTCTACGCACTGATCATCCACGGATGAGGGGGAAAACAAGGGGGAAGCTCCCCCGACACCCCTAGCATGCATCTAAAGCCCCAAATTGGTCCGAAACCTCGTAAAACGACGGATCGACGCTCAAGCCCTAAAATATGGATTTTTCTCAAAACATCCAAATAAACCCGCTCGGCTCGCCACGGCCTATGATCGCGAGAAAGGAAGTGCACGAGTCAAGGTTCTGTCCCCCTACCTCCACCGAAGATTCGACGTGCCGTGGACGCCGTTCCACGAAGAAACGCCCCACGAAACCCCGCCGGCGCCCCACGCTCGCGAACCGACTTCACCGCGCCCTCGTGCCTCGATCCTCAACCCATCCTCACCGTCCTCACCCTCACACTGTCGCTGCCTCACCCGCCTTCGCCCACATCAGCCGCCCGGAGGAGAGGGGGAGAGAAAGAGAAGAGAGAGAGTGAGAAAGATTTAATGAGAGAAAAGAGGGGGTGGGGGAATCCTATACTAATGACTAAGAGAGGAGGGTGGAGAATGAAAGTGGAGCTATCTACTTTACTATGGGGAGAGAGCCAACGCCTTCCCCATGCCCTCCCTATATAGGCTCCAAAATAACCCATGTTTTTCCATGTGAACACCCCAAGCCCACTTTCTTTAAAACGACCAAAACTTCTTTCTCCATTCTCTGCACGTCGGCTGTGTGCGTGAAGCTCTGGCCACCGGTGTGAAGGCTGTGTGAAGGCCGCCTTTGCCCTCTGCCGCTTTGATCGCGTTGACTGTTGAAGTCGCCCGTCGCGTGGACTTGGCCACGTGAAAAGCATCTGGTCTATTCGCCCTTGAAGCATGGCCGTGTTGAAGCCTTGGCTGACTGAAGACTTGTTGCACTTGAAGCATGGCCGCGTGGACCCTCCTTGGCCTTAGCGACCGTGCCTACATGGCCTTCACGTGGAGCCCACATTGAAAGGCTCTCGCATGCTGCCTCCTTGCCAAGCCTGCTAGCGTGTTTGCTGGCCTCCCACCAAGCGCCGAACTGCATGCTCGTTGAATGGGATTTTACCCACGTGGAGCCCCAATGTGAAGCCTTGGTTCACATGCATCTGCATGCTTTTTCTTCCACGTATGTGTATTTTGTGAAGCCCCTGCTTCTACCGATCTTTGCATGATGTTCCTCGACGGCGTGGATCTCCATCTCCAGCAGAGCAAGCACCTTCTCCTTCTCTTTCCTACAAAGATGAAACAAGATTAGCCCTCATGAATATTTCATGATCAGACCAAATCGTGACTACATATACTGAAGAGAAAATAAGCCATTGAGAGATTAATGCCCCTCCAAAACCTCTTTAATCCACATACAATTGATGGTGGAAACCCTAAGGGAAATGTGGTAAAGAACCAAGCCATTCGGATCTAGAATCATAGGGTTTGCATCCAGAAGTGACAAACCCGTTCGTGACGCCCGGAACAAGTGTCGACTCTTATAGGTGTAGTTACTGCCATCAAAGAAAGGTGGCCTATGAATAGAATGTCCTTCGGGCATTAACCCCTTGTTAGCCATCCTAATAGATCTCTCTAAACTACAAGGTTTCTAGACAAAACAGAGCCGAGGCTCTGATACCAATTGTTGGCCCGGTTAGGAAAGCAATCGAGAGGGGGGTGAATTGATTGCGCCCCCTTTTAGATAAACTTAAAATTTAACCGTAGAGATGATAAGAAATATCTAGATAGACTAATAAGAATATCTAGATATGATGAATATCAACTAAGCTCTCATAACTCTCCAGTGCTTTTGATGAATCACTCGGACAGAACGTAATGAACAGACAGATTAATTGAGCTCTTAGCTCACCATATCACACTCATAAGATGAGCGGATAAAGAAGAATAACATGCACACAAATAGCAACCCACGACACAACAATTTTTAGGTGGTTTGGATGCACCCAAGTGCCGTCCTACGTCCACCCCTCTCAACTCGAGAGGATTCCACTACGAACGCTGCACGATGGTAGCAAGCAATGACACACATGGGCTTGACGGCCCAACACACGTGGGTTCTCGTACGACGACGAGGAACCACACGCACGGAGACAAGCTCTGAAAATGTCTATGAAGAAAATAGGATAGAAAATACAATGCTCAGTCCAAGATTGATAAACTATGCTCAAAAGGGAAAGTGAAAATAGTCTAACAAAGATCTTCCCCTTTAATCCTTAACCACTCCACCAACCTTTCAAGGGCCTCATCAGCCCTTTGGGTGGCGTCCCCAGTTCTTAGTGGCGATAATCAAATATTATCGGGTTATCAGTACTCAGAGCTCTGGGTCGTTACAGAAGCTCCGGATTGACATTGGTATGCAGCAGCTTAGGTGCGAAGCCGTTCACCGAAAAGTGTGAGTTTCATTGTTGATGTGGGGATTACTAGCAATGCAAAGGAAGATAATGTTTCATCATCTACCCAGACGGAAGGTCCAAATTGATGTTGGTATGGTGATAAAATGTCACTCATCATAATTTCATCATTGTTTTAATCATTCGTCACCCCTTCAAGGGGTAATAGCGCAGCATTATAGAGGTTTAGATGCTTCTCATTGAGAGGTGAGAATTGCACTTTCCCATAATGGTTGACAACCACATAGGCTCCGCCCTTGTAGACCCTTTAGACCACATACAAATGTGGATGTCAAAAAATGACGATGATGATCATACGGCACTCCCATCTACGCGTTCAAGCACAAGTCTAAGACGGAAAGGTCGAACAAAACCATACCTTGCTCGATCAGGATGAGAACTCACTTGGTGGTCCGCTACCCGATAAAGAAACCCCCTAGGAGGGAGATATGGCTACAATTCTCCTACCGACCGTGCCAAGGGCCGAATCAAAGAAAAGCAAGGAACTCCAGCACAGTCTCGGCATGCGTCGAAAGTCACGCTGAATCTTGGACCAAAGTCTAGAGACTACGAATGAAATATCATGGAGGCCACGCATTGCAACTAAAGTATTCCGAGGGTGCCAGCTCTTGTACAATGGCCGTGACTCTGTGAAGAATCACTTATTGCTTAAAACAGTGCGAGAAGTCTTTAAATCGGCGTGGGAATACCTTAAAACGGTGTCACCCCCTTGCTTTGTTAATATGACGCACTCACCTTTTGAAGGATGCCCCCTTCGTGTTGCATTAAAATGGCGTGCCCCACTTGGTTGGCATAACCGGTGCGATCTTGTTGAATGTCCACCCCTTTGAATGCACTAAAATAGTGCCACCACTTGCATGGTTATTCCGGTGTGATTAGCTTTGAATAACGCGCCCTTATGAGTTGTTAATATGGTGTGTTGATTTTGAAGGACTATTCTCGGGCGGGTTAAAATGGCATGGTCACTATTCCACCACGCCATTTTAACCCCTCATTCTCAAAGCGCACAATAGACTATTCTAATAAGTCTTAACCCAATGTGCAACCTCACCATCCCGCCATCAATGCGGTCCCCTGTTTCCAGCGAATGGCATGATGACGAACAAGCTCGAAATGCTTAAAACGTCTGTTGTGATCCGGTGGGCAACTGAGCATATCCTTTAAGTGGAAATTCTCAAGCCGTGCACCGCCGAATGCTCAACCCATCGGCCAGCAGCCCACGTCCCTACAAGGCATGGTGATGGCAATGTAGCAAATGAGGAGGCTCGACAGCAACACTAGCACGACGTGGGCAAGCATCTGGCGTGCTCATCGTTAAACAAAAGGACTTGCACATTCCTCCAAGAGATCTATATATCAAGCAGTTGAAGAAACTGGCTGGGGCTAGGTGGTGGCTCTCCGGTGCGCAGGAAGAGAAGAAAGGGAGGAAGAAAAATAGAAAAGGGCTCTGGTCTGTGTTCGAGAAGAGAAGAAAGAAGGGAGGGGAGAGAGCTTCTGAGAGGAGATCCCACCCGAAGAAGTGCAGCATCAAAGTCGGTGCACTTTTCTTCTTCGGAACGAACCAAAGTTCGTGCATACATAAGTCTATGCACATTCTTTGTTTCACTCCATGTGAAGTCTGTGCATGTTTTCCTTCGGCAGAATATAAGTCCGTGCATCATTGAGTCCGTGCATGTTTGGTGTGAACACTAAAGTCCGTGCATGTTCTTGGTTTGACCACCAAGTCCATGCATGTTGCACGTCTTCAAGGTTAAGTCCATGCAGTTTGTAAGCCCATGCATGTTTTAGTCACACATAGTCCAAGTCCTTGCATATTTTCTGCTCATAGCAATAAACAAGTCCGTGCACATTTCAGGCTTCCAGAAAACAAAGTCCGTGCACAAACAAGTCCGTGCACATTTCAGGCTTCCAGAAAATAAAGTCCGAGCACAAGCAAGTCCATGCACATTTCAGGCTTCCAGAAAATAAAGTTCGTGCATAAACAAGTCCGTGCACATTTTAGGCTTCCAGAAAATAAAGTCCATGCACGATGTCCAATTCAAGTCCGTGCACATTGATTACAAATCAAGTCCGTGCATGTTTCTCCAACGCACTCAGAGTCCATGCATATTTCTTCTTATGAACTCTTCAAGTCCGTGCACACTTCTGTCAATGCCTGTCTCCTTATTGAGTCCGTACAGCTCACGACAGCACAGCATAGCAAGTCCATGCATGTCTCATCCCTACAAACACAAGGTTCGTGCAAGCTTGTTGCTGCACATAGGTAAGTCTATGCAAAGTCAGTGAATATAAAAGGTCCGTGCCAAATCAAGTCTGAGCACACATTGTACCAAACTCAGAGCACATCCTTCGTATGGCATTTAAGGTCGGTCTGAGCACACACTGTAGCTAAGTCCGTGCACATCTGCCTTAGCCATATAGAGTCCGAGCTACACTATAGCAGAGTCAGAGCATATTTCTATCTGTGCAACTAAACCCTGAACGATACTTTGTCTTTAGTAGGGAACAATCTTGTTTGCAGGCTGGCACGTGGTTCCAGGGATCGAATGACAAGCACGTGATCCGAGGAGAGGAATCTTCTATACCCTAACACGTGGACCAATGGAAGTTTAGTAGGGTTCTGCTGCTTGATCCATACTCAGCCCCTTCTCGTATATAAGGAATCACTACCCTTCAAAGAAGGGGGTTGGAGAAAGAGCTGCTGAAGGGCTGAGTGCCGCCAGAGAGTGAGCTAGCAGAAGAAGAGGCAGAGAGATAGAAGAAGAGAAGAATGATAAGAACAACTAGAAGAGGAAGGAGAGCGAGTAGCAAACAGAGAGAAGAGAAAGTGAGAGCAGTAGAAGAGAGAAAGAAAGATAGAGAGAGAGATCGTGGAGGAGAAGCAAAGCTGAAGATCTGTTTATACTGGACCTTGGATCAAATCCAGGCCAGTTAGCTCCGAGAGAGAGCCACATCTGTCGCATTTCTTTTACAACTTTCAGTCACTGTGGTTTTCCCCATTTCTTGTTTTCATTTTATCTTTCCTTGTTTGTTTTTTTTTCGATCCTCTAGCTCGAGGTCGGGGTCCCTCTTGTGGGTTCAGGAGAAGGGAGACTCTGTGTCTCTGGTTTGCAAGTGACTAGGTGTCACTTGTTGTTTTCCCTCTGGGCTTTAAAGGAAGGGAGACCTGGTGTCTCCGGTTGCAAGTAGTGGTGTGCTACTTGTGGGTTTCCCTCCGGTTTGGAGGAAGGGAGGATTGGTCCTCCAATGCACATACGCCAGGAGCCATCTTTTTTTTGGACTAACAAGACCGGGGAAGCAAAAGAGCTATGGCTGGCACGAATAATTCCATTCAAGGATTCTGCCAGTGTTTGTTCAATAATAGTCTTGTGATGAGGAGAGTATCGATAAGGAGTCAATGAAATAATTTTTGTGTCATCTATCAAGTGAATACTATTGTCTTGACTGCGAACAGGTGGAAGACCAACTGGAATCTCAAAAACAGACTGGAATTGTAGTAATAACTCTGCCAAGTCTGGTTGGTTAATAGCAGTGATGTCCATATGGCTATGAGTGTAAGGTGTCGATGAAGAGGTTCCACTAGATACTTGGCAAACATAAATGGCATGTACTGATGATAACCTGTGGGTGAGTTCCGGTAAAGTTGACATCTGAACATTCATACTAGTGATGCCTTGCAAATGATAAGGAGTATCATGAAGGGTAAATTTCATAGATAAGTTTGCAAAATCCCATTGAATGACTCCTAAAGTTTGAATCCAAGCGGATCCCAAAATGATATCAAATGGAGAGGTATCCATCAATAAGAAATCTAATAATACTTGCAACTTACCGAGAACCAGAGGTACCTGGGCAACATAACCCATAATAGGACATTGAGCTCCGCCAACCACTGTAGCTGATAGCCCGTCCACGGGTTTGATTGGGAGGTGAAGTTGGTGTGCAATATGTATATCCAGCAAGTTATGGGTTGCACCTGTGTCAATAAGGGTCAATACTGGGATAGTAGCAATGTAGCCTATGAGTTGCATAGTGGATGAAGGTTTGCAAAGAGCACTATGCATAGCTGTTGGGGGTGTTGCCAGGGAAACTGTAATGGAATTAACTGTGGTGTTACTGCTGGATTGTGCTCTGGGCATTGGGTTGACATCTTGTACAAGTTCCATAGTTGGTTGAGAATCAACCTCCATATCCTCTATGTCAGGAATATAAACAAGGTGTACTGAAAAAGCACAATGGGGGTTACATTTATGGCCCTTTTCTCACTTTTCATCGCACATGTAGCACAAACCTTTCCTTCGGCGATCATCCAGTTGTTCTTGAGAATAACGTCTAACATTTGGACGATTATTAGGATGAAGAAAAGGTGTTTCTAAGTGAGAGGTGGAAGAAGTAATTTGCAGAGTTTTAGGCTTCCGGGTGGCCAATCTAGTCGCGACCATTGCTTCATCTAGACTGTGGGGTTTCTGAAGGAGTACTTCATAACGTAACTCCTCTGTTAATCCCCTGATAAAATGAGCTAGTAAGTGCTCGTCTGGTACCCCATCGATCTCATCACAGAGACGATCAAAATTGACTTCATAGTCCTCTACAGATCCTATTTGGTGTAGTTGTCTTAGATCCATGTGAGGATTAGTCCAATCCTCCTTGTCAAATTTGGATTCCATGGTGTCCAGTAATTGCTGCCAGGTAGTGAGTTGCTGAGTCTTATAGACTCGACAGAACCATCGCAATGCGCGATCCAAAAAATAGCATTGAACATGTAGGAGCATTTGCTCATGACTCAGGTGGTAATATCGAAAATATAGATCTATCTGCCTTAAACTTCTAGTCTTCAAAGTTGGAGCCATCAAACAGAGGCAATTCTAAGGGTTTAGCCCAAGGTACCTGGACTGCCGGAGGTGGCTGGGGTATCAGATCTGGAAGTCGTGTGGGTTGGACAAATACCGGCTTTCTTTTGCCTGGGATGCCCCATCAATAATTGCCATACAGTTGGCTGGACATGGTCCACCTCCCGGGTCTCATCTTCAGGGAGTTCAGTGGCCAAAGGCGAGTCTTCGGGCATAGGGTGTGCTGTGAAGAAGTCTGTGATGGCTTGTACCTTGATAGCTTTCTGCGGCACATACGTTATGCTGAACTACATTAGTAGCACAACCCATTTGCCTAAATGGCCTTTGAGAACTGGCTGAGAAAGGATGTATTTTATTAGGTCCGCTCTGGAGAGCAACCGAACCTTGTGTTACAACATTAGTGCCATAGCTTCTTTGCGGCAAACACCAAAGCCAAGTGGGTCTACTCAATGAAGGTATACTTCTCTTTAGTTCTTTCCAACCTCCTACTGAGGTAGTAGACGGCTTGTTTTTTTCCTCCATCATTATTCTGGGCCAACATTGCGCCCAAGGAGTAGTGTGAGTAGTAGCTATATACAAGACCAGTGACCTTCCTTTTATTGGAGCTCTGAGTACCGGAGGGGTCTTTATATAATCTTTCAACTTTTTGAAGGTTGCTTGGCATTCTTTATCCCAATAGAAAGGCACATCTTTCATCATCAATTTATGGAAAGGGTGGCACTGACCCGACAAGTTGGAGATGAACCATCAGATATACGCTAGATGGCCTTACAGTGAGAGGAGCTCTATTAAATTTATGGGCGGAGGCAACTCCTATATAGCCTTGATCTTTTTAGGGTCTATTTCAACCCCCCTGTACCTGACGACGAAGCTGATAAGTGTGCATTTTTAGGAGTTAATTTATGTGATATACACACTATTCATCAATATACACTTATCACACTTAATCTTAATTTCATATCAAAATATTTAATTATTAGATTTAATTAAATTTTGATACTATTTTGTAAGTACAAAGAAGAACACAACAAGAAGGATGAAAAGAAAAAAAGAAAAAATAGCAGTTGGTTATTCAATATATATATATATATAATGCATCTAAAGGCGATGGCCTACAACCAATGTGGGAGTCGGCCAAGAGAATGGAGGGCGTGTGGGCGTTGGTCGGCAGCGACGAACGGGCGACGATGCAATGCGCTGTGAACGCGTGGCTTCGGCGGGCGGACGACGGGCTTCACATGAGGCTAGCTTCGCATGCGGGTGGGCACGGGCGTCTTCACGGGCTGGCACGGGCGATGACGCGGGTGCGGCGTGGTCAACGCAGCTGGCGTGCTTCACACGGGGATAGTCGTTGCAGGCTCTCCACATGCTGGCGCGAGGCTCACACGGGAGGCAACTTCAGGTGCTTGGGCGGCTTCGCATGCGGCAGAGAGAGGAGACGGGACGAGAGAGAGAAAGAGAGAGAAAGAGAATAAAAAATGGAGGAAAAAGAAGAAAAATGCATAAAAAATAAAAGAGTGTGCATCACATGGTGGCTACCATTCCCAAGTCAAAAATTACAACAATGGGTGTTCACATAGAGAAATGGGATAGTTTTGGCCTTATAAAAGGTGTTGATGATAGAAGGCTCTTTTGGGAGGAGTTACGTAGGGAGAGTTTTTGAGAGTTTTTGTTTGTGGGTTTTGTTGTTGTTATTGTGAGTGTTTTTGAGATTTTATCCTTTTCTTATCCTCTTTACATGATGTTCTGTTCTTCTTTTTAATTTCTTGTCTTCAGTAAACTTCTTCAATTTTAAGTGCTCTTTATTTTCTTCTTCTTTATATTCCACTGAAGCCGAGGAAGATTCCTTGGATGTAAGGAGGTAATATGGCCAACTGAACCATGTGTGTTGTCTCTCTCTCTCTCATCTGTTGTACATCTTTTTGTGCTGTATGAGTGATCTGTCATCATTGTCTTCTAATACGAGTGACGATGGTGAGGTTTTCGCTATTAGTGGTGCTCAGGAGATTGGTATTCGAGAGCCAAGTTCTATACAGATCTACAATATTGCATCAAGGATGCGTGGACTGATGAAGACTGAGTTTGACAAGTTAGATGGAAAGGGCAATTTCAGTCTATGGTTGATGAGAGTGAAGGATCTATTAGTACAACAGAGAGTCAGGAGGGCTTTGACAGGAGAGAAGCTTGACAAGATGGACTAGCAGGATTAGGAGGAACAGAAGCAGATGACCTTTAGTACAATCCGGATGTGTCTTGCAGACTCAGTCCTATATGATGGCAAAGGGATTATGGAAAAATTGAAGTTGTTCATGGCCAAGAGTGTCACCAAGTTATTCTTGAAGGAGTGTTACAGTCTTCAGATGACCAAAGGAGGATATTAGATTCAACACATGAATAAGTTTAATTAGATCGTTAGTGATCTATCACAACTCGAGGTCAGGTTTAATGATGAGGATAAAGCTATCGTGATGTTGTGCTCTTTACCTATTTCTTTTGATTATTTGATCACAGCTTTGATGTATGGTAAGGAGACTCTATCATGAGGAGGCTATATTGGTGCTCACGTCTAATGAGACAAGGAGGAGGTGTAACAGGGATGAATATCATTTTGATGGTCTAGTGGCCAGGGACAAAAGTTGTGGCAGATCCAAGGATAGAAATCAGGGAAAAAAATAGAGGAAGGTCTAAGTGTAAGTCTAAGAAGGCAGAGTGCTACAAATGCCATCAGGAGAGACACTGCAGGAGAGATTGCCCTTTGCTGAAACAGAAAGGAGAGGGGAAGAGAGTAGTCTAAGCTGATTCAACAAGTGTGGTAACATATAGATTTGGTGATGCAAAAGTTCTAGTAGATGATGCAGAATTGCCAGTAGCATCATCAGGTAGTGATTCTTTTCTTATATCTTGGACCGTGGATTCTAGATGTTCGTTCTATTATTGTTTGCATAGGAAATGGTTTGATACCTACATGAGCTATGAGGGTGGAGCAGTTGTGTTTGGTGATGATCACCCTTATAAGGTGATAGGTACCCGAAACATTAGAATCCAGATGCATGATGGTGTCATCAAGATACTAGGAGATGTCAGACATGTTCCAGAACTAAAGAAAAATCTGATATCTCTTGGTTATTTACAAAAGTCTAGACTCGGTCCAGCCGCTCCATGAAGTGGTTTGTTCAAGGGTACCAAAAGTGCTCTAGTCATCATGATGGGGAAGCGGATTGACAACAACTTGTACAGACTAATTGGGAGTACAGTTGTAGGGAATGTTGCTGTAACATCTTCAGTAGAGAGTAACACTGAGGACACCACTCTATGACATATGCGGCTAGGGCACATAAGTGAGAGAGGTATAATAGAACTCCACAAAAAGAAGTTGATGCTAGAGGTGAAATCAGGTAAGGTTGATTTCTGCAAATATTATGTACTGGGGAAATAGTGCAGAGTTCAGTTTAAGACTTTGGCACACAAAATCAAAGATCTTTTGGAACTAGTACACTCAGACATTTGGGGATTGGTGTGAACCCCATCATTGGGAGGTGCAGTGTATTCTTAGGGTTCGCCTGTACTTAATAGGCCTTGGATGAAACTCTACCCAATTGGTGTGTTGGTGGTAAAGAAGTGATTGCGGCGAGTCACTCGAGTGAGAGTGCCCTTAACATCTGAGCCTATGGGGAGGACCTGCTGACTTTTTTGATAGTCAAACAAAGGTGTTCGGACGTTAGGGTGATATAAATCAACACTGACTTCAGTCAGTGGGGAGAGGTCCAGCACCCGAACCCAAATCGTTTGATACTATGTGCACCCACAGAATAACCCTCTATATACAGAGGAATGTTTCTTTTCAAAAAGAACATTACTTGTTTATTTTCCTATGTGAAAAATTCTGTGGCGTACAGACTGGCACGTCCGGTGGGACCTTTCCCTCCTTTCTTCTTTCTGTCAAAGAAAGTCTCCAAACCTTCTTCAAGGTTCCGATTGCCCCTCTTCCTCTTACAAGATGGGAAGAGGAGGGCACACATCTCTCTGTTGGTTCGAGAGCTCTCCGTGCACTCGCACACTTCTTCATTTGTGCTACACACCACCACCACCACCAAAAACAGCAACAACAGCGATGGCAGCCGTCACCAATGGCACCCAGATCATTGCCAACCACGCCAGGTTCGGATACCTAGCAACCCTCATCATCTTCGGTGACTTCCCAACAGTCGTCAGCTCGCCCTTCTTCCTGGGCGTCATACCGGTGGCTGAAGCCAGTTCAGCCGCGCCTGCAGCAGTAGCCACTAAGGGTGTCAGACCCTCCACTTCAGCAACTGGCCGGGTCTCCTTGGCCAACAAGCCAACGGTCGAGGGTGTCAGGCCCTCGGCTGCATCAATCGGCTTGGTCTGCCCGGTCAAGAAGATAATTGTCGGGGTGTCAGGCCCTCAGCTGCATCAATCGGCCTGGTCTGCCCGGTCAAGAAGATAATTGTCGGGGTGTCAGGCCCTCGGCCCCAGTAGCTGGCTGGGTCAACCCGGTCAACAAGACCACCATTGGGGGTGTCAGGCCCTCGACTTCAACCATTGGTCGAGTTCGCCCGGTCGCATCTTCATGGACCAAGGGTGTCAGGCCCTCTGTCCCAGTAAATGGCCAAGTCTTTTCGGTCAATCAAGTCACTGTTGGCGTCGCTCCTGCTCAACGAGGGCAGCGCTGTCGCCGCCACGACACCAGTTCTACTGAGGCAACCCTCGGAGGTCCTACTCCTATTCAATGGGGGCAGCGTCGCCGCCATAATGATGTCGCACATACGGCGGGCGTCACCAAGATTGCTCCTGCTCAACGGGGGCAACGTCGTAGCTGCCAGGGCACAAAGCCTACGACAACTACATCCCACTCTGATAAGACTATAATTGTCAGAGACCTCTGCATTTGGCTCGATGGAGGCAAGCCGATTTTACCTCGGGATCGACATGTCCCAACCATCTCTACCTCCAACCGCTTCGAGGTCCTTCAGTAAGTCCTAGAGGACGGAGCGAAGAGGAAGAAGCCTGTCGTACAGGTGGCAACTCAGGGTCCCCTGTAGCGACCCAAGCCACGAGCTCCCCGGTCAAGGACAGGGGGAAACCCAATGGAGGAATGCCAACTCCAATTGAAGAAAATTTGGGTCACCAAAGAGGAGGCCCGAATTATAAGGCGTGCAAGGGCGGCGGAGCCCTTCCGCATGTCGGATCTGCTACGTGTGCGGAGTCCGACAAGCACTGAGGCCTCGGCCTCTCCGAGGTCTATAACTCAGCCCCTATGGGGGCAAAAGCACCGAGGAATCGGTAAGAAGGTGCGGCGGACCTCCCCGTGGGCCAGGATCGCTCCCCTCAAGCTTCTGCATCCCGAGTTTCTGCCTTTGACAGACTAGGGATGCCGCCCAAGCCTGGTCGACAACCACCCAGGAAGAAGCGGATGGTTCAGGTGACTAACGACACTGTCAAAGTGTTCACCTGCGACGCCACCTCTACCGACAAGCAACCGGAGGACACTTCGGGGGAGCTCAACCAACCTCTCCAATATTTGAGGAGGTCGAGGCCCGGGTCCCAGATCTTGACACAAACACAACAGGCACCGGCTGTCGGGACGTCTCAGCTTGAGCCGACACGGCAAGAAGAGCGCCAAGAGGAAGTCCACAGTGTCGATGGGGACAGCCACCCCCGGCACGAGGAAGATCTGGGGGAAGAGACGTATACTCCCGCATTGGAAGAGCTCCGACGCGAGAACCAAGAAATCAAGAACCTCTTACAGGCGCTATTGCGTGCAAAGGAGGTTCCTGTTCAACCTCAAGTTGCGCCCGCTGGAGTGGAACAGCAGCCCTCTCCCATTCCAGTCGCGGCCAATGCCTCCGTCACCGCGGCAAAACTGCCATTGGCGATGGAATTTGAAGTTCCACAACATGAAGCCAATGCGTGGCCGTCTGCCACCCCTGCTGTAGAAAGCCTTATGGCGTAAAGGCAGATGATCGAGCGCATCGTGGAGGCGAAGTTTACCAAACATGTTGAGGGTGTAGCCACCGTTGATTTGTATAGCGTGCCTTATCCTCTTCACCATCAGTTCAAGAAACATCCGCCTGATTGCCCGAAAGCCCCAAAGCTTCAAAAATTCAACAGGCAAGGCTCCCCACATGAACACCTGGCCTATTACATGACGACCATGGGTGAATTGGCACTGGAAGAAGCATATTTGCTGCGGTACTTTGTCGCGTCATTGACAGGCACCGCCTTCCAGTGGTATTCAAGGCTCAAGCCCAATTCTGTTGCTGATTGGGCGGATATGCAGAAGAAGTTCGTCGACCGTTTATAAATGGTCGAACGCAAAATCTCCCTCAAAGGGCTCTGTGCCCTTCGGCAGAAGAAGGGTGAAACAGCGTTGGACTTCATCAAGTGATGGAGGGACGTCAACATGCGCTGCGATAATCCTACGACGTCCCAAGACGCGATCACCATCTGCCGCAGGGGCATATCGGCGAAAGTCAGTGAAAAGCTTCTGGGCTCCAACATCAGGAGCTTTGACCAGTTGAACACTGTAGTGGCGGAGATCGAAATGTTCTTCGCCAATCACCCTGTACAAGCCTCTGCCAAAGGCAAATCCTCCAAAGATCGCCCGGCCAGCGACAAGGAGGTGAATGCAGTAGACTTCTCCCCGACGAACGGACACAATGGAGAAGGAAAGTAATAAGGCAATGGCAAAAAGCCCGACGCCAAGGCGAATGCGTCTCTCTTAGCAGAGCGGATGAAGACGCCTTATTCTTTCAGGAAAGAGCATACTAAGATGCTCTTTGACCTATGTATGAAAGAGCAGCTCATTACTCTGCCGAATCGGTGGAAGCCCTCGGAGGTGGATAAAACGGAGGACCCTACTTATTGCGCATATCACCGAAGGTTGGGTCACACCATCGAGGACAGCTATGTTTTCAAGAATATAGCAGAAGAGCTCATCCAGAAGGACTTGATAAATATGTTGGGCCATGCAGTCGACCCACCACAGCCTCACGCTTGGAGTCGATCGAACCGGTCGGCTAACGTGGTCTACATGGCGGCGACGGCTTCAAGCTCCAATGCCTCAGAGGCCCGGCCTTCAAACCAACAGTCTAACACCGGCCACGGAAACACTCCTCCTTCACTCCCAAAGTGTCTGGCATTGCGAAGGACTATTCGGAAGATCCGATGTGAGATTCGCCAGTTACAACTGGAACAGAGGCGTCTGCTACAATTCCTGGAGAGCATTGATCAACAGTTGGCCACTTTCCCCTTCAGCCCATTCGCCAGGGGGTTAGCTCCAGCCCACATACGAGAGGCAGGTGTATCACCTACTGGCCGGGCTCCGCTCAGGGGCTGGCTCTGAGGAATCCTCAGATTCATCTGAAGACAAGGACTCACCTGAAGGCAAGGAGCGTACACACGAAGGCGGGCAGCTCGAGAAATTATACTCTTTCCCTCTCGAGAAGACCCTAGACATCTTCTTTGCGTGTCGGCGAGTGGGACTGATTACCCCATCTCCCATTGAGCAGGCACCAGGGGCTGCGTTTCATCAGGGCTATTGTGATGAGGACACGCACCGCAACACACGACGGGGAATGAGGACACGCAGGAGTCTCTTTAGCTCAAGGAGATGACGTGGACACGATGATCAAGCTATCACCTTGGTTTATGTTTTTTAGCCTTGTTGGGCCCTATTTAGTCCTCGTGGACAATTAGTTGGTTGTACTATTGTGTAAGGGCTAGAAGCATGCTAGGGGGCTTGGGGGTTGTTTTCCCTTCATTTCCCCCTCCGTGGGGCTTGTATGGGGCCAGAATGGGCAAAATCTGGTAGGTTCGCCGTTTTCGTGCCGGTGAGGGTTGAGTGGTCGAACCAGGGCCCGTTCATCCTATGCGCGTCACGGGCCAAACCACCCAATGGCTCGGAGCGTAGTGGGCATGCGTGGTCTGTCAAGCGACCGCACATCCCTATGTGCGGCCCCAAGGCAACCGTCCATCCCATGAGTTTTTGACCGTTGCTTATTGCCGTTGCACAGTGCACTGGGGCATGCGGCTAGGGGCTAGCCGCATGTCCCCACAGGCAGCCAAGGGTTGGCCGTTCGTCACTTGGTGCCATTAGAAGGATGAGCGGCCCGGGTTGGTCCGCTCATGCCTTGTGCGGCAAGGTCCTAGCCGCTTATCCCTTGTGCGGCTAGGGGCTGGCCGCACGAGCCTTGCACCATTGGGTGGATGGGCGGCTAGGTTGGACCGCCCATCCCCCACGGGCAGCTAAGGTTTAGCCATTTTTCCTTTGTGCAGCCTGGGGATGACCGCACATGTTCTGTGTGGACCAGGTGTAGAACGGTCCGTTATTGATTGTCCAAACCCCTGGGGCAGCCCGTACCTGACCGCACATCCTTGAGCGGCCCAGAGTGGACCGTTCAAGGGGCTAGTCTAACCGATATTTCTTTCTTGGCCGATTCGAGTCCCGGGTGCGTGGACCTCGGTCCACGTGTTGACCCGTGGTCTGACAGATGCTGGGCGTCATGTCGAGGCCAGGTGTTGTGCTACTGTGTAGTCCCGGGGGGTGTTGTTTTCAGCTCGTGTCACCGTGAGTCGGTGCTGGTATGAGGAACGCTCCTTGTACTGTCCGATTGTGATGTTGTTTTCCGTGGCTTGAGAGTCTACTCCTTCCATGACCCTCCACTAGTCGTTGCCTACTTACACGCGTGTGGTCCCATCAGGGAGTGGTGGAGAGGCTACCCTGAGAAACTATTTTTAGACTGGTTTTCATCGGGCCCCACGTCAGTCGCTAGAGTCTGGCTAGGGGGAAAACCAGTCAGAGACCAGACCTAGGACGCATGGTGTGTGTGTGTGCACACGTGGTTGGGGGCTGTTGGACCCACGCTGACAAGTGTGACCCCAGCTAGTCACTCGCTTTGTGGTTACTTGTATGGTGTCCTTGCCTCCGCTAGGCGCTAGTGTGTCAGGCGGACACCAGCAGTGAGGTGTAAGACGTCAGGGGATGCTTCCGACTGTGCTTCTAGTGGGAGGTACTCCTGTCGAGTTGGGGAGTGACAGACTGTTTACTTCAGTGACTTCGACCTTCATGTTTTGGTCGTGTCGACCGATGAGTCCCAGTCATTCCGCCGTGGCGTGTGTGTGTGGGTTTTCACGCCGAGAGATCGGTGTTGTAGTTGCAGGGCTTTACTTTGTAGTACTCGCTTAGCTGTTAGCGTAGCGGTTTTCCAGTGTTAGCGAGGTGGGGTTCGAGTGATCCCTACTGAGTCTTGTTTTAAAACTCATTCCCTACGTGTTTTCACCATGTTTTAGGCGAGGCGGGGCTTCAGAGGAGTGCGCCTGAGGCTCAGCGTGGTTCTGGTGCCCAGCGTTACTTGCCAGTGGTGAGTACCGGGGTATGCCCCATGTAGCTGTACTTTTCTTCTTGTCTCTGTATTAGTTGTGGACTACTGTTGTTATTTATGTACCATCCAAGGATTAACTCAAGTGTTGCAGTAGGTGGCACAAGGTGGAGCTCATCATGGAGTTGGGGACTTGCATCAGAGCTTCCAAGGAATGAATCCCCCTAAGTTTAGCGGGTCTACTGACCCGGATGAGGCAGAGAATTGGGTAAGAGAGATGGAAAGAACCTTCAGGGTTATGTAGTGCATCGACCAAGAAAAAGTTTTGTTGGAAACTTATCATTTAGAAGGAGATGCTCGGGCATGGTGGGAGTCCGTGGAAGTAATTTTGCCCAATGATCATAGAACGTGGAATGAGTTCTTAGAATATTTCAATGATAAGTATTTTTCGGAGAGAATCCGAGAGAAAAAGGTTATGAAGTTTGCATCATTAAAGTAGCATAGTTTGTCGGTGACGTATTATGAAGCGTAGTTCTCTAGGTTAGCTCGTTATGCACCTCATTCAGTTTGCACGGAGAAGATGAGAACGAAGAGATTGATGAATGGGTGGAGAGTGGAACTTATTCCTCAGTTGGAACCATTAGAAATTTTGACTTATGCTAAGATGGTCAAGAAGGTGCAGCTATTAGAAGATGCTATGGATATGGCAAAATGGATTAAAGGAAGGCTTGCCAAGAAAGGGTTGGCGAATGTGATGCGGGATGCTAGCGAGCTAAAAATCTACGTGACTATAAAGCTAATGGACCACTAAGACCAGCGACATCGCAATACAGTCAAACGGCATAGACTTGACACATAGTAATCCCACGAGGGGTATCATGCCAAACACAAGAAACTCAAGCTCACAGGCGTCCCCAGAGTGGGAAGCACGCCGATCTGCACGATTGAGAAACCGGTGGGGTCTAGGGTGGTCAACTCTACATTTGTGACTCAGAAGAGTCACAAGACGATCTTGCTCTCTCACCGTGGCAGTAATGTATCAAATATATGATCTAGGCACCTATGATCTCACAAGCAGTGGCGTCAAGAATCTATACTAAATGAGCAAGTAATGCAAAAGAGGAGCAGACGCATATCTCCACGCTCGGGGGGTGGGGAAGAAGCCCGGCCAAGTCACATGATCCCCAGTACAAAGCTAAATAAGATACATCTCAAACACAGCCCACTCCTCGCAGGGAGGTAAAAGGCTACACAGTGATCCGGGGGTCGTGAGACGAGGGGTGACGGGTACCGGGTGTGTGAAGCTCGTCATCTATGTACGGCTATAAATGGAGTGGACTACGCTACGCCCACGAACCGGTCTGAATCCAGCAGCAAGGAAGGTGGGTCCCAGGCACCAAGGATGGAGCAACGGTCCCTGGGGGTGGGCAGCGAAGGATGATGACCACTCTGCAGGAAGCTGGAAGTCGACGGCGCTTGAAGGAAGCTCTGGCGTGACCTCGAAGGGCAGGTAGGCTGCTGGCAAGTCGGTGCCGATGCAGGTGAGCAGCAAGAAGAAGGGCCTGCAACGTGGCCTTCTACTCATCTGTTGTTCACAAAACTTGGTGTGGGTGCTTTTTGGGATGTCCTAGGGACGTCTGTGGAGTACCAACTACAGCCGAGTGCCGTGGAGATCGTGGCGAATTTTGTAGTAGGCCTTGTGGGTTTTGGTCTGTCTGTTGGCAGCAGGATAGGGGGTGGAAGAGTGAGTTGGAACCAGGGCCCCTCTTCCTCATTTTCAGATTCTTCTCCATACATGCCCACATTTCTATATAACTCTCCGTCGGGACTCCACTCATATCTAACCGCTGAGGTATGTCTCCGAATGTTGAAGCTGGCTAATCGTTGACTTGTGATAGCCAGAGTTGATGTAGACCAACCCTTAGGCGTGTAGATCTGGGTTGATGTCGGCTGTACACGAGCTGAGGCAGACACCATCCAGTGTAGACTTGAGCATAGCATTACCCTCAGAGTTTCTCGGCTCTTGGGATGGAGTGGCCAAATGGTCCCCAACTTAGTGTAGCATTGCCAGATGCATGCACTTGGTCTCCCTCGGGACGTCTGGATGACTGAGCTTGCGTCTTCATGGGAGGAGTTTGCCCGCTTTCACGCTAATCAGGAGCAGAGGCGGAGGACTCAACTGATGATTCAGCAGGAGGAGGAGCGACTTGGCGGGCTCCGAGCGGCCCAAGCCGAGGTTGGCCTTCAGGTTGAGAGCGACGAGGAGCGCAGTCGGAGGGCTTGTCTTCGAGTTGAGGAGCTGCAGCGGGACCTCCGAGCTGCCGAGGTGGAGCGCCAGAGCGCACATGCTGCAGTAGAGGCGTCCCGTCGTCGGCTTGGGGAGCTCCAGGAGGAGACTCTTCAGAGTGAGACTCGCCTTGTTGACCTGAGGCGGGACGGGTTTAGCGTCTGATATCCTCTTGTAGATAGGGCCTCCACGCCCCATTTTTTTTGAGTTACCCCCGAGGGCTTCTCTCGGGCTCCATTAATGACCCTGATGAGTAAATGATAGAATCCAGCAGCTTTTTTTTTATTCCATCCTTTTGCATGTATGCTCTTTTTTTTGATCACTTTACCAGCCCTATCGTCCTTTCAGATTTTCACCAGGACTGGCCCTCTTTAGCTCTTTACAGTGTGCCCTTGCGGGTTTTCACACTGAGGAGTACCCATTTTTGCCTAAGGCACCCTTTCGGATTTTCACCTTTGCCGGGTTGAAGTCTTTTTGCCCTTGATTGCTCTTCTAACAGAGACAACCAAGTCTGCTAGGGCATCAATATTTTTAACCCCTTTTTTTTTACCCTATAATGCCAAAGGGTGAGGAAAAAGTGGCACTCCCATAGGGACGTGTGTGCCGCATAGGTTGGACAAATAGGTGGATTCGACTGCCCTAGTGGGACGCAAGTAGCCAAATCCAAACCCCAAAAGTTGAACGGGTTGGCAACCCAAAAGGAAGGTGCATGCGTCAAGCCCGGTTGAGACAGCAAGGGAGTCAGTTTAACAGTCCGAAAGGGACATGTGGGTTAAACATGGAGACCGATAGTCGAGATAGGTTGGCAGCCCAAAAGGGGCATGCATAGGCCAGCCGTGAAAGGATGAAGGGATGGATTTGATAGCCCGAGTGGGACACATGAAGCAAATTCACGGGCCAATAGGCAAATAGGGTTGGCAGCCCGAGAGGGCATATTGAGGCCCAACCTGTGGAGACAAAAGGGGAGACTTGGCAATCTCGGTATATGAGTCAAGTCTAAAGGCCAAGAGGCGAGATGGGTTGGCAGCCCGAAATGGGCATGCATAGGCCGGACCCAGAAGAAGGAAATGAAGGATTTGACAGACCTAGTGGGACGTGAGAGTCAAACCCGAAAGCCGATAGGCGTGGTGGGTTGACAGCCCGAGAGGGCATGCTGAGACCAAACCCAGTGAGGTAAAATGCGCCGAAAGGCACGATGGGTTGGCAGCCCGAGAGGGCATGCTGAGGCCTAACCATCGGAGGGAATGGGAGCCGAGTGGCGTGATGGGTCTATGAGATTTTTTTTTATTTGTGATTTGGTTTTTTGGTGATTAATTAGAAATAATGCGTAGGCATGCTAGTCACTGAGTGACAAACTTATTATGCACTCAATATGACTTGGTCAGATGAAAGTGTGGTTCGTGTCAGGACTGGCAGTCTGTCATACTATAAAGGCGATGACGTTAATTACATCCTCTGAGAGGGAGGAAGACCCTTGATTAATTACCAAGATAAGAAAGCATCAGGAGTGAATAAGTATTTACGCGAATGGGGAAGTGATACTACACATTCAAGCACATAAAATATTTTTTTATTAGCTTAACTCCTCAGTAAGCGGTAGAGAACATAGGTCCGAAGACCACCATCACGCATGGTGAGAGCTTTTAGCTGGACGTAGTCTGACCTTCCGTAGATCACCATTTGATATACCGAGGGCTTGGCCATATAGTCATATGTGCAAGTGGTGATTGATGCAGTCATATGCAAGACATGTAAACATGCTAGGAGGGAATTTGATTACCTAATTTCCTCTCTTTTTTTCTTCTTTTTTTAAAAACGTATAATCATTGAGTCATGGATAATTTATTTTCTTGATGGGTTGTTTGACATTTGATGGAGGGGGGTAAAGGTTGACCCAGGGTGAGTAAGGTAGACTTTGGGATAAATGAGGTCGATGTATGTGGGCTAGGAGGCCTGTGCACGTAGGCTAGAAGGTCTATGCGTATGGGCTCAAGGGTCGATGCATGTTGGGGAAAGGTCAGCGCAGTAGGTGAGGTCAGTGCAGGTTGGGGAAAGGTCGACGCGACAGTGGCAAAGGTCAACGCAGCAATAGCGAAAGGTTGACGCGTGTCGCATGCTGAAGGTTGGTGCACACTTGAGGTCAATGCATGCTACGGTTGCAAGTCCGTGCTGGTCTGGACTAAGGTTAACACATGTCAGATGAGGTCGATGCATGTGGGCTGGGAACATCTGTGCACGTGAGTTGGAAGGTCAGTGCATATGGGTTTAAAGGTCGATACATATGAGGGAATGCCTAATGCGTCAACATAGGGCACAAGGTCGATGTAGGTTTGGGAGTTGAGGTTTGTGCGTTCAAGCAGAGGTCAGAGCACATCTAGGGTGGGTCAACACCTTTGAAAGGGAGCAAAGCGAGTCGGTGCCTTGGAAGGGGAGTGAGGCGGGTCGGTACCTTGGAAGGAAAGGAAATAGTGGGGGTGGATCAGAACCTTTGAAAGGGAAAGAGGTGGCGGGAGTGAAGCAGGATGGCACGGAGGTGAGTCAGCGCCGTAGAGTGAAGAGGTGTGAGTCAGCGTGGATGGCGCCGACTCACGGGCCTTAGAGGGAGAGGCACTTTCTTTTAAGGGGGGAATGAATGTAGTTGAAGTCTAAGGCTAATTCAAGGTATGTTTGGCCCAATATGGAGATTGATTGAAGGGGGAAATACTGCAATGTAAGTTCCAGGGGACATCGTCAATTGAGCTCTAGACTGATCAAATCAGTCATTTAAGAGTAAATGGGGAAATCAAACCCTTTTTGACACTTATTATGTTCGATTTCATTGCAACTCATAGCCTCTCGTGCGAGGTTCGTACTCGAGCATGGGCACGTAATTCTAAAAATGTGACTTTTACATTAACTCGCACACAGACAGAACACACTTAATTAAAACATTTAGCCCGTGAAGGAAATCCTAGGAGGATTTGTGCAGCACCTCCCCTTATTTTGGAGTAAACCCCATCCAGGGGAGGGGGTTTACGCGGACCAACTTTACCCCCTCAAGCTAGTCCACGTAAACCCCTTGTGACCCTTCAACTTCCCCTATATAAACCCCTTAGGAGCTCAAGGGGCAGGGGCATCTAGTACTCATCACTTAACACTGAACACCAGCATCCAACAACTCCAAGGCTTCGAGTGGCTCCCTATAACGAGCTAAGGAGAATTGTGTGTGGGTGACTTGTTCATCGACTTGGCACGCCGAGGGTATGCGGTTTGCACTTCCCTCACGTGCTAACTAGCCGCAACATACAAGTCCATGCTCGCCGCATGTGAGACACTACGACAAGGGTAGACGTCCCCTCATGCCAGGATCGCCCCTCACGCATCCATCAACCATGACTGTGCACGCGTCATGATGTCATGCTCCTTCTCAGTAATGAGGCCACATTCGACTGCTCAACTTGAGCCGTGATCAACCCTCACCCAGACACTGGATCAATGTATCCCCTCAGTTGCCCAGCTAGTCATAAGCCCTCGTTTGGCACCGCGGCCATGGCCCACGTCACGGGAGGAACCTTCTGCCACGCATCGACCCAGGGAGTGGCTAGCCCGTCAGAATTGTCTCGTGGCATGCACCTGTTGTACCCTGGCCACCACGGCCCACTTGTAAAAATATATACTTCTCAGTGTTACACCGCCAGTTGGATGTATGCTCTCGCATCCATGTTCGGGTCTCCAGCAACCCTCTGTGTCACCTAGCGTGAACCTTTAGCACCCCTTATCCCCAGCCAACACTACCTAGTCTGAGATGAACCTATAGTTGCAAAGTGCTCTTTGCTCTTCACCCCGGGCTTTAGGAATATGGACTCCTCTTCGACATGGAACGAAGGTCTTCGGAATCAATCCGATATAAATAAACACTGACTGCTTATAGTTGGTGGGGAAAGACGCCCTGTAAATGACTCCCCATAGTCACCTGTACACTCGCACCCACGGAACTGTTCTTCCCTCCACGTGTCGCTCACCCCCTGAGTCCACGTGCCGTGCCCTGGCGGCGCATCCCCAAATAAACATTTAGTTCCACTGGTGATTGTCGATAAATCGACTGGCACGCCCGCATCCCAGCCACATTTCCCCTTAACCTAGAAACCTCCCGTGTCACTCGGTCTCCCCTTGACTCTCCGTAAGAGATGAGTGCACGGTGCCGCTTTGAGACGGGTACGGTCACGAGAGGGGGTGCCCGAGGCCCATTACCTTCCGACATCTCTCCCGTAGCTATATCCTACCCCTCACTCCGGTCACCGCACACACCACCCCGAACCCGCCGGCAACATCCGATGAACCCCCGAGGTGAAACATGCATTTATGTCAATTAGTCCTGTTGACACATGAATAGTATGCAATTAACACATGCATGCATATGTAGTGACTCCCCCTAACTAAATGCATTAAAATGACAATTATGATGTAGAGACCATGCAGGGGATTAGACTAAATTAATATGCATGAAACATAAGAGTTGCTATGACTGACTCCCCCTGAATTTATGCATTGTATGAGAATTCTAAATGCAGCATGTGTGATGACAATATGTAGGGAGTTTGATGAATTATGCTCATGATCATCTAGACTACTCTAAATGCAGATATGACCAAAGATACTAGGCAGAGGACTAGCCTCTATGCATAGTGCGGGTTTCCAGACAGACATGATCTATCCTTCTCCCAGCGTGTGGTACAGGGATAGACCGCTAGGCCAACCTTGGCGGTCCAGAGGTAGACCGCTAAGATCCCTAACGATCCAAGATAAATACTGCCCCAACGGACTCCTCCGTGGTGGACACATAGAGCAGCAAGGGCTTACCTGGGACCGGGGGTACTAGAACGGGAGGATTCTGAAGGTAATTCTTTAGGTCGTCAAAGGCCTTTTAGCACTTATCACTCCAATTAAATTTAGCCTCTCCCTTCAACGTGTCGTAAAAAGGGCTTGCATCTCTGAGCATGGTAGGATATGAATCTTCTGATGAATTGTAAACACCCAATTAAACCATGAACTTCCTTATTGTTCTTAGGGGGAGGCATTTTGACAATGGCCTTAGCTTTGTTAGGGTCAATTTTGATCCCTCTTTCACTGACTATGAACCCTAAAAGCTTGCCTGAAGAGACCCCGAATACACAGTTCTTGGGGTTCATCTTGAGTTGGTGCTCCCGGGACTGCTGGAGAACTGCTCGGAGGACTTCTGCATGGCCATTCCTAGTCTTGGATTTGACCAGGATATCATCCACGTAGACCTCCTTGTGAACGTGCATCATGTCATGGAAGATAGCCATCATCGCCCTTTGATATATTGCTTCTGTATTTTTCAGTCCGAAGGGCATGACGACGTAGCAGTAAGTTCCCCACTGAGTGGTGAAGGAATTTTTCTCCTAGTCTTCTTCCGCTAGGCGGATCTGGTTGTACCTTGAGAAGCCATCCATGAAGGACATCATCTCATAGCCGACGATATTATCTACCAAGATGTCTATGTGTGGGAGAGGGAAATCATCCTTTGGGCAAGCATGATTGAGGTCACGGAAATCTATACAGACTCGGACCCTACTATCCTTCTTCATGACAGGGACGATATTAGCTACCCATTGCAGATATAAAACCACCTGAATGAACTTGGCCTTATGGACCTTATCAATTTCTTCTTTGACTTTGAGCGCGAGTTTTGGGTGGAGTCAATTTCTGTTTGATAGCTCGGACATCTGGCTTTAGCACCAGATGGTGTTCTACCAATGACGGATCTAGCCCAGGCATGTCCTTGTAGGACCAAGCGAAAGCATCTAGGAATTCTTTAAGAATCGCCACGAGGGAGGCCTCTTCTCCTTTCTCCATATTGGCACTTATCAATATGATCTTGGGGTTATCCTTTGGGCCGAGGTTGACTTCCTTGGTAGGCTCATCAATGGATGTAGTAGGTTTATCAAGTCTCCTAGTTCCGTCAACAAAGGAAGCTATAGGATCGGTGCCATCCCCTGTCTCTCCTTCCTCTTCCTCATCCTCTTCTTCTTCTTCTTCCAGCATGTAGACTCCTAGACCATCATCCACTGAAGACCCCTCTAGCTCAACTATCCCTAGAGGAATGGGAGTGGATGTGCTTCGGAGACCTGACACAACTGCGCGCACTTCTCGGCCAGCTGGCTGATATAGCGTGCGGGAACCTGACGGACCCTAGACTACTTGGAAAGAAAAGACGATATGTACAAGCCCTGACTAGGGCTGGACTCTACCCTACTATGTACAAGGGGAGCTGATGGAGGAGGGTTTAAGGTGGAAAGAGTCGGCCCCTGGCCGAGGGACCCCAAGTCCAGGGAAAAAGTTTCTTCAATAGAGAGCTCATAAACCCCCATTTCAGAATTGGCATTTTTTTATAGTGGTCATGGGTGAATGTACAGACAAGATGGGGTACATTTTCTTACTTTAGACTATACTTTCTGTTGGACTGGACTCTATTGTAGTTAGTTGTTTATTTCTGCTAATTGTTGAATTGTCCTGCTTTATTTCCTATTTCTATATGTACACTACACCTATCCTTTTAGCCCTTCCGAGTCCTCTGGCTCATGGGCGGCGGGCCAGGATTCGAATGATATTGGGTCATTCCTAGTATCCAGATCTTGGGTCGTTACAGTAGCAGTTCTATGGCATTGACTGTGAAATAGACCTCGAAGTCCCTCTCTTGGTCGTAGACGAGCTCCCGCGTGTCAATGCGGGGAGAAGGGAGGTTGCCCACGGACCTGTGGAGGGTTCCACAGTTGATGGAAATATGCCGCTCATGTAGGGTCCTGAGCTTGGGGGATGTGTTGCTTCTTGCACATTTCTCTGATGCGCTAGCGGGAATATCCCATCCGAAATCATCTTCAGGAGGGCACGGTGGGACTAAGTCACCTTTGTAAAAGATGATTGGCTTGTCCCTTTTTGCCCTTGTTGCTCCTTCTTCTCCGCTGATAGGAGACTGTGAAGGTCTTTAGCTGCTCCACTTTATACTCCTCCCGTTGGGACGAGAGTTGAAGGCATTTAGGCTGTAAGGAGATGCTTCGACCAATGACCTGGCTAATGAGGTTGGCTTCAAAGTCAACACTCCGCCTCTCCGGCTGAGTCGGCTTGGAGGTGGCCTGGAGGCTTAGCCTATGCAGTTTTACCATGTCTTGGTTGACCATGAATAGCTGCCCTTCCTCAGCTTCATAGTTCACATTTTGTTTCCCTTTGTCCTTTAAAGGCTCAGGGATTGCTAGAGTGGGATCCTCAAAAGCATCGGCCATGTGGCACTCATTTAGGTGGAAAGGAGACTGATCTTTAAAGACCGTATGTAGCTCCCCTCCTTTGGCATATTTTATGCACTAGTGTAGAGTTGACGGGATGACCCAATTTTCATGGAGCCAGGGCCTCCCGAGTAGCACCTTGTAAGATGTGTTGGCGTTGATGATATAGAATGTCACTTGAGCGACAAAATCACCCAAAGCTAGTTTGACTTCAACCCGACCTAGCACTTTCTCAAAATCCTGATTGAATCCTGAAATCTTAACGATGCTGACCTTTTGTAAATAAGGTGCCAAATATGAAGACTTGAAAGTCTTCAGAGGCATGATGTGGATGGTTGCTCCAGCGTCAACCAAAATTTGATTTACACCATGCCCATTGATCGTCCCCTACATATACAAGGGGCGATTATGACACAGAGAGGACAACAACATGTCTTCGTCGGTGAAGGAGATGTTGGTTGTGAGTGCCTCATATGCCTGGGCTTATAGCTCTGAAACATGGGTTTCATAGGCCTCCGGGCCTTAGAGTATCTTGACAAGAGCCTCCTTGAGATCCTTGCTCCTGACAATGACCTCCCAGATGGTGACATTTATCGGGAACCACTTCAGATGATGAATGATCTTGCAGTCCACCCAAGCACGGGTCTTGTCAAACGGCGGAATGATCTCCGCCAAGGTCTTCGGCGCCTGGCAAGGTTTCTCCCACTTTTTAGAAGGGCGCTCCTCCTCATTCTGACCCTCCACATTTTCTTGGAACAGCGGTGCCAGAGACTCCTCCGGAGGTGGTAAAGGCTCATCACGCTGGCCCTCATTAGAAGGACCTACGGGGCTTGGAGGCTCGACCCCATTAGAGGGGCCAACGTTGTCTAACGCCTCCTCACGCACCGGAGGATTGGCTGGCTCTTCTTCTTCATCAGAAGAGGCGACTGTAAAAGGAACGCCGCCCGATTTAGCTTCTGAGCTGGGGCCTGAACCCTCTGAGGAGTTCAGGATAAAGGGGATTCCCCGAACTTGGATTTCCGGGGCAGGACCCGGCTTCTCCCCTCTAAAAATTATCACCCGGTCGAGAGTGAGGGGACCTTCACGTCCACGTCCAAGTCCACGTCCCCGTCCACGTCCCCGGCCGCGACCCCGGCCATTTCTTGCCGAGCGACGTTGATATGTCACCATAGGAGCCCCGCCTCCGATGTTATCAACCGAAGGCGTATTGATGTTGTCGGGCGGCGGGATCGCCACCATGTTGCAGGAGAGGTCTTGCAGCATTTCCTCGAGCATCTCGACGGTGAGCTCCTCCTCTTTGTAGAATAAGGAGAGCTCCTCTGGGATTGGAAAGTCTTCACCTTCTCCAAGAAGGGGAGCCATTTTCCGGAGCCATTGCAGAAGGTGGGCTTTCCGCCCAAGCTTGTCCCAGGGGATATATTCGTCTAGAGTGACGATCCTGGTGGGACGAGGGGGAATGTACTCCTCCAGCTCATCTATAGCTTTTGAAGTCGCTGCAAAGGAGTTGGCTCTTTGGGGCCTCCATAGCTGTTGCTTGCTCAGCTTACTTTTTCAGCCTCCTCTTCAAGTTCTTCCTACGATTCTTCTCTTGCTTGCGTGCTGTCTCTTGAGAAGAAAGGGGACCTTGTTTTGAAGGTGGGACTGGTTTGCTCTCAGAATTTTACTTTTTTCTCCGGGATGGCTCCTTAGGACCTGTAGTGTCGCGGCTCTTCCTGGGGGTGGCCTTAGTCCAGTTGGCCTCCTCCAGCTGAACCTGGAAGATGGCATTGATTGCCTGAGCAATTATCTCAGACGGCAGCTCCTGGAACTCTGCCAATTTGGAGTGGGGCCATTGTGACTCCGCCGTCTTTACTTTGACTAGCTCCTTCACGGGCTCAAGATGTTGAGGCCTTTCTGCGATTGGCGGCCTCGCTGACTTGACAGGAGTTTTGACTTGAGGCTCTCGTACTTTCACCTTGCCTTTGTCACCTGGCGGAGGATTTCCCCTTATGACGATGCCGGGTTGACTCGGCCTGGGGCAGGGCATGGAACCCTCTCCCATGGCTTGGCTTTTTGGGCTCTGGGTCTTAGGTCGTCGCACCTAGCCTTACCTTTGGGGTCCAGTTGAGGTCTGTCGCTCTCCGCAGGCTCACTCGGTCGGGCTAATTGAGAGAAAATCTCAGCCTCTTGCCGAGCTTGTTGGAGAGTCTTCTCGACGGCCTCTTTAAGACGCCGCAATGCCATAGAGTTCCCTTGCGCATCGATCTCGCCTCTTTGGATGAGGACTTCAATGCAGTCGTGGACTTCTGGGCACTGCCGGGTAGGATGAGACACCTTAGCATGATATTTGCAATAGCGGGGGTGACTCCTAGCCGTCTCATTGTAGTAGGATGGCGGATCATGGGTCAACACCCGACCGTCCTCCAGAAACTTGTCAAAAATCTTCTCAGTGTCCTCCTTGGGAAAAGAACACTGATGGGAAGGTCGCCACCCAGGATACCAGAGCGTGGATTTAGGTGGCAGGGAACTGACTCCCTCTTCCTGTGACTCGGGGAGCTGGAAACTGCCGCAGCATGTATGACATTGACGGAGAAGTGAAGACTCCTCCGTGCGTGCGACTACGATGGGTCGACCAGGGATTTCATCTTCCCTCGCCTGATTAAGTCCTCGGCGAGCTCCTTAAATGGCTGGCAATTATAAACGATATGACCAACCACCTCGTGATATGGGCAATAACCTTGATGGAAGGCAGCCCCTGGTGCCTGCTCTATGGGTGACGGGGTGATCAGTCCCACGCGTTGGCATGCAAGGAAGAAGTCGAGAGTCTTCTCGAGCGGGAAGGAGTACAACTTCTCGGGCTGTCCGCCTGCGGATGCATGCTCCTCGCCTTCAGGTGAGTCCTCCTCGTCTTCAGATGAATCTGAGGACTCTTTAGAGAGCCAACCCCTGAGCGGAGCCCGGCCGATAGGTGATACACCTGCCTCCCGTATGTGGGCTGGAGTTAACCCCCTAGCAAATGGGCAGAAGGGGAAAGTGGCCAGCTACTGGTCAATACTCTCCAGGAACTGCAGCAGACGCCTCTGTTTCAGTTGCAACTGGCGGATCTCCCATCGGATCTTCCAAATAGTTCTCCGCAATGCCAAGCATTCTGTAAATGAAGGAGCGACTCTAGGGCCAGTGTTGGGCTGTTGATTTGAAGGCCTAGCTTAAGAAGCGTTGGAGCTAGAAGCCATCGCCACCATGTAGACCACATTAGCCGACAGGTTCGATCGGCCCCAGGCATGGGGCTGGGGTGGGTCGACTGCATGACCCAACATATTTATCAAGCCCTTTTGAATGAGCTCTTCTGCTATGTTCTTAGGGCGTACAACCCGTGAGCCCCCTGCTCTGGGCTGTTGTAGTTGTATTTTGACACTTCATGTCCCATTGTTTTGGTATGTTGCCTATGTTGATTTTTTGGTGTTCTGACCAGTTTTGTGTACCCTGTCTTGCAGCTATGGCACGATTCGGCAGAGATGAGTGGGTCTTGAGGCACATGGCTCGGGAGGAGGACAACTAGGTGTGACGGACTGAGCGATCGATGCCCCCTTTAGGTCCACCAGTGGTCACCGCGGCTAGTGTGGAGCAGCTAGATCGGGGCCATACGACAGTAGCTGAGGGCCCCGTCGGTGAGAGGGCAGCTAGGGTTTGGACCGTAAAGGTGACCCTGATCCTGGAGGCAGGCGGTCTATATACTTACGACTGGAGTGGTGGCTATGCCTTGGAGTTCCCCCTGGACCGCCATCTGTTCGAGTTCATTAGGAGCTACATCCATCCCGGCATGGAGGAAGATGATTCACCGAGTCCGGGAGCTCATCGCTATCTTGAGCTGGCTATTTTGATAGGCAGGGACAGCCTACATGGCGTTGCATTTTGTAGCTATCCAAGCTTTTTTGAGGACTATTGGAGGTAACGTCAGTTCCGCAGTGCTGAGTGTCTGGGGTTCTTCGATAGGACAGAGCAGTCTGGAGTCAGGGTTGGGCCGCTAGGCCGTACTTCTTTGGATTTACATGGCCACCACCGTACCGAGACAGAGGGGATGGCCGGGACGGTTCTAGAGCTTGCATGTCAGCAGTATGCTGGAGAGGGTTATAACGACCACAGCATTTTGGACGGGGTCATGCGGCAGACCGTCATCAGCTGGTATGACTGCTGGGCGATGGTCCCATCGCATTGGTACCGTCTGGGGGCCATCGAGTGGCTAATGGGGATTGTGCACCACTACCAGGTGCTGCTGGACCGAGCTGGGATTAGGTACGTGGTGACCGTTGCTTTGTATGCATACCCGTGCTACACTGGATTGCTACAGGGACTACTGGAGCCTTTCAACCACCGATCGAACACAGTGGCAACAATAGAGGGAGAGACCTCACTTGACTTATGGTCCCTGTTCCAGATTTCTAGATTACCGATCAGTGGCGAGGGGTATGAGGAGGGGGTACTGGATGACCTCCACCGCAGCGACACCGACGGACAGGGGCGATACTGAGTGTCTTACAGCTATCGGTATCTTATGAAGACTTGGTGGGACTTGGCCCTGGCGGGGAGAGAGAGAGCTGCACAGACTCCTAGGGTGCCGCTGAACGTGTGGGTCCATCCCTTCTACAACTGGCCCTTCTGCTTTTATCAGGAGTTTGCCGGGGATCAGACTCCGTGGGAGGAGTACATTGAGGTGGAGCTATGTTTCCGGACCTACACTAGATACATATATGCACCACAGGAGGGGTGGAATCCCCATGGTTTGCCGGACGTGACACACCTTGCAGAATATTTGGCGTACAGGTTGGCGACATTTGTGGTCCCGCACGAAGAGGATGGTCTACTGAGAGCTGAGTTGCTGTGGTCGGCTTGCTTGTTGGCGGGGGACAACAGTTGGCCTTGGCTCCTGCTACGTTGGCCAACATTTATCAGGGACTGGGAGTTCTGGCGATGTACCCAACGCCAAGAGAGAGGGGGCTTCTCTTAACGACCCACTACCTCAGTGCGTGGGCTGGATTGTTGTTTTCGGGGCTGGTAACACGAGGGACTGTGGCGAATCCATTGAAAACATTGCCCTAGCCCAGGAACTAACTAATGATCTGGGTAGGAAACTAGAGGTAAGAATGTAATGTTTAAATTGGATATGGCCAAAGCTTATGATAGGTTGGAGTGGGACTTCTTGTTTGCTGTTCTTCATAGGTTTGGGTTCAATATTCCATTTATTAATCTGATTGAAAGGTTAGTCAAGAATTGCTGGTTTTCTATTTTGTTGAATGGGGACCTAGCAAGTTTTTTTAAATCATCTACGGGTGTTCGGCAAGAAGATCCGATTGCCCCATCCCTCTTCATCATTGCCGAGGAAGTTTTAAGCAGATATCTCAGGGAAGCTTTCTCCAATGGACGGATTGAGTGGTTCTCTGGTCCCCGCAGGTGTCCACCAGTTTCTCATCTTTTGTTCGTTGATGACACTTTAATTTTTAGCAAAGCAACTATTACCTCCATCAGAAATTTGATGAAAGTGTTACGGATTTATGAATGTGCCTCAGGACAGCTTATCAATGTTAGCAAAAGTGGTTTCTTTATACATCCCAAGGTGCAGGTGTCTATGTCCAATCGGATTCAACACATAACTGGCTTTACCAAACATTCATTTCCTCATAAATATCTTGGTTTTCCTTTGGTGCTGGGCAGAAATAAAAAGGTTTACTTTGCAGGTATTGTAAACTCTATACAAAAACGTATCACTGGCTGGAAATCAAGTCTCCTCTCCTAGGGTGCTAAACTGATATTGATAAAGCATGTTCTGTGTTCTGTACCAATTTACTCCTTGTTCTCTTCTCCTTTGCATTCAGGAACTCACCAACTTATTGAAAAGTCTTTTGCCAATTTTTTTTGGGGCTCCTCTTCTAATGGAAACAAAAGGCATTGGAGATCTTGGCAGGTCATTTGTCAGCCTATATCCCAGGGGGGACTTGGTATCATGTCCTTGAGGCATATGGAAACTGCACTAAGGGTTAAGATGCTGTGGAAAGCACTGCATTCAAACTCCCTTTGGGCTAAATATTTCTGGGCCAAGTACATTAGACCGCACCATCTAAACAATGTCCAGTTCAATAACATGAATGCCTTTGCTAGACGCAGTTGGTTAAAGGCAAAAAAACTTATCCTATAGCACAAAAAAGTTGTTGTTGGGGATGGAATTCATCCTAATTTTTGGTTTGATAAATGGCTTGGGAATCAGTGTTGGGCGGATTATGTCCCAGCTAATCTCATACAGAATCCTAACTGTTCTATCAAGGACTTTCTTATGCATCCCAGCATTGAAGACTCGGAGCTGCTAGATAGTTTAATTCCTCTCAATCTTAAAATAGCTGTTAGAAGTACTAATCTGAACCATGAATCAGATCTTGAGGCTTGGAGCCTGTCTTCCTCAGGGAATTGCACAGTTGCATCCACTTATTGTATTCTGTCTGGCAGTCACCCAAACCAGTCTGTTATTTCTTGGGCCTAGCTTTGGTCCAACTGGCTTGCCATTAAAATCTCAATCCACATGTGGAAAATTATGCACAACTATTTACCTGTTGACACAAATGTCCAGAGATTGGGTGTGTCAATTTGCTCCGGATGTAACTGCTGCAAGATGCATCATGAAGAGTCTACAAACCATTTATTTCTGTACAGTGAAAATGTAGTATTTATTTGATCTTATTTCAGATCGATGGGGCTGAAACTAGAAGGTAATTCGATAAAGGAATTCATATTGCATGCTGTGAGCAGCCTCTAAGTCTTTCTTAAGTACATAGCATGTATTCTGGTACTATGCTATTAATTATATTTTACACTTATAGTCACACTTTCTTGGACTTATGAACCTCTCCGCCAGATATTCCTTTTGTCGGACTAGGGGATCATGTTTCAAGGCCTCTGTAAGCCTCCGCGAGCCTGGGATTCTCACTAGGATGTCGAGCTGGTTGTACCCTCAAAGCCCATTTGTCTAGAAAGCACTCACTTGACTGAAGTTTTTCTGTACCCTGGATAGATAGTGGCTATCAGGAGACTGCCACCATCAAGTAGCGGCCTTCCCACGACCATCTTCTACCAGACTTCCAGTGCGTCGACCCTTTCCTCTTTCTAGTGTTGACTCTATTGAGTAGCGGCCTTGACAGAATCGCCACTTCATGGTAGCGGTCCTGGAATGACCGCATCTTCAAGAAACGTCCCTGGAGTGACTATTTTCTATTCCAGTGTGTTTAACCTAGGGTTTGCCCCAAGGGATGATTTTCCCATGTTCCTAGATGGTCTTTTGTTCATAAGGAACCCAAAATCTTGTTCAAATGGATAACTAATGGATTATGGAAGTTACAGAATGTACCATTATGCTGTCAAATTCCTCCCGTGGCATGACCTTATCTTTAATTCATTCTTTAAACTCTCATGATCATATTTGGTACGTTCTTATCTTGATATTTGTTATCATGATCTTATTATTTGAATTGTTACATCACTGCCCATACTTTATTGTTATATCTCGTGGAAGTAGCTTGATTTATAATGTGAAGATGTAGAGCGGGCACAGACAGTGTCCAAGGGCTCGACGCTAGCCCTCTCGACTGATTGTCGAAAATATACTACAATTCATGCGGTATGATGAACACTAGCGTCGCATTGTATTGGGAGTACTTTTTTTATAAACGAGTAAAATTCACGAGGATCATCATGAAATTATTACATACTTATTACTTGACATTCTAGTGCATAGTCTTTATGGTTATGAAAAGTGAAAAGTGTGTTCTCGTTACATGTAAGTGCATTCTCGTTACATGAAAGGCCACATTATATACTTACTTAATCATCCTCACATTCTACATGAACATTCATATCTCTCTGATCTACATGTAGCTACTTGTGTTGTTATTGTAGTTTTATCGCATGTTCACCGTATTTCCTTTATCTTACCTTCTAGAGCTCAAAATGTAATGACTTAAACATTACCTTCATATTGATACAAAGATACCTACTGGGCAAGTGTACTCATTCCCTACTTTTTCAATCTTTTCAGAAAATACTAGCGGGTCAGATTCGGACCATTCAAGTGGCCAGTCCGAGAGTGAATGAAAAATTGAGTGAAGCTTAGTAGTGTCTTAGTTAGAATCATGATGTAATTTTTCTTTAATTGAGTCTAGTGAGTCATTTTGTCAAATGAGCCAGGTATTTGTAAACTTTGAATTATTATTATTTCATAAAGTTGGGCTTTTTTTAGTATATGTCCTTGTGCATTCATCTTCTATGTGGATGTATTATTGCACTCTGATTATATTGCTAGCTTGAGGCATATTGCTGGCTATTCACGTTCTCGACTAAATTTTGCTGAATATCTCGAGACGTGATAGTTAAGTTGGTATCAGAGCCTAGGCATAAGTAGGTCCTAGGAAAATGTCATGTTATAGGCTAAGTCCAAGGTTTAAGAACCCATACCTATGAACTAGGAAGAAAATTTCGTTCGTCGCCGAATTTTCCCCGTATATTTTTCCGTAAGGAATGCGAGGTTCGGGGAATGTCCGTTCGACCCCCGCATAATCCCGATGAAATAATTTCTGCTCCTCGCCGGCCTGACCCTCTCCGCCGCTTCGACGTTCGCCGCGACCTATACGTGGCAAACTGCCGGAAGTACGGACACTTGGAGCGCCTCCGGCTCCGATACGAATTGGTACGTCGATGCCGGCACGACGCTTTCCCCGTGGGGTGACGGCAACGACGCCGTTTTCTCCGGAACCGGCGAAACGGTCACGCTCTCCGGCACGGTCGCGCCCTCGTCCGTCATGGTCGGCGCGGGCGACGGCGATTGGACCTTCGCGGTCTCCGCCGGAAATATCATCGGCGGCTCCGGAGTCCTGACCAAAACCGGCTCCGGGACGCTGGCCTTCACCGGAAGCGGCGTGCAGAATGCTTTCGATCACACCGTGATTTCGCAGGGGACGATCACGTTCTCCTCGGTCAGCGGCGGCGGATTCAGCCAGTTGGGCGGCAATTCCATCCTTCTGAACGACGCGAATACGGGGAGCGCGAACACCGTGCTGCTCGCATCCGCCGGCCAGCAGCTTTACCAGCCGATCGTCGTTCAAAACTTCGGCTCCGGAACGACGACCATCGGCGCGACGGCCGGGATGACCGGCACCGCGTGGTTCTCGAATACGATCACCGCGAACAAGGCGGTGACTTTGCAAAGCGGCGGCACCGGCAACGACATCACCAAATTCGGGACGATCGCCGGTTCCGGCGACATCACCATCGCGAACGGCGGCGCCGTCGGCACCCGGATCATCTTCGATCAGCAGAACACGAATACCGGCAATCTGACGATCGATGCCGGCGCTCGTCTGCAACTCAGCGACGGCTCGGCGCGGGCGGTGAGCATGATCGGCGACTCTTCGACGGTCACCGTGGCCGGCGACGGCACCGGAACGGTCGGTGCGGCGAACGGCATGCTGCGCTACGCGAAAGGCGCCGGTAATTCGGAAACTTTCGGCGCGCTCGCCGGAGGCGGCATCGTGGACTCCGCCGCCGGGTCCGGCACTTTCTTCATCGGCAACGGCGGCGCTTCGGCGACGTTCGACGGCAAAATCATCAACGGCGCCGGCGTCATCGCCATCACCAAGATCGGCTCGGGCTCGCAGACCTTCTCGAACGCCAACACCTACACCGGCGGCACGACGATTTCCGACGGCACGCTCGTCGCCGGAAACGCCTCCGCGCTTGGCGCGGGCAATGTCATCGTGAACGCCGGCTCGCTCAAAATCGGTTACGGCGGCTCGAACACCGTCACGCTCGCTTCCGGAGCGACGCTTGCGGTCGCCGGCGGCGCGACGCTCGCCTTCTCCGCGCTCGATACGTCCGCGTCCGCCATCACGATGGCCGCCGGCGCCTTCACGCTCGGGAACGGCGTGAAGATCGACATCACCGGGCTGAACCTTGCGGCGGGAAGCTACACGCTGATCTCCGGCGCGGCCGCCGGCAGCACGCTCGGCACGTGGAACGTCGCGACCGATCTCATCGGAGGCTCCGGTTCCGGCTACTCGCTCGTCGCCTCCGGCGGCACGACCTCGAACGATCTTCTCCTCGGCTCGCTGCTCGGTCTCGTCGCCGGCGCGGGCGTCACGGCGACCGGCTTGGTGTCGGCCTATGCCGCGGGCGGCTTGTCCTCGGTCCGAGCGATGGGTCCTACCAATGACAGCCATTTGTAGAGGCAGCCCTCAGGAGACTGTTAACATGAGTGCCATTGTTGGTTTGTGGTTGCAGTCTCGAGACCGACCATTAGTTAGTAGTGGTGGCTTTGGGGCTGACCGCTAATTTGGTTTGATAGTCCATGGTAGACCGTTATATAGTTTCAAATGATTTTTAAGTTGGTTTGGGCTAGCGGTCTAGCTCCTGACAGCAATTGGTTTGGCGGCCATAAGAGGACCGCCAATTCCTAGAAATGGTCCTAGGGAGACCGTTATTTGTTTAAGTCAGTTCCTAGTAGCAGCCTTGCGGCTGACCGCCTTATGAAGTGACGATCAGGCAAAGGACCGCCACTAGGATGGATTAGCATGTTTTTCGAGGAGTTTTCGAGGCGGTTTGGATTTGAAGGTCTAGCCATGATTGCCAATCTGAATAAACGGCCATGGGAGGGCCACCATTTCCAATCGATGGCCTTGACTAAGACCATTTCCTACCTATTCAACCATGCGGATAGCGGCCCTGATAAGACCGCCAAAGCATAGTAGCGGCCAAGGGTAAGACCGTCATTTACCCAGTGTGTTTCATTCGTGTTGGTTTGGCTTCCGGTTGGCTTGGCTTTGACCCCTTGGTTAGCCCATTGGTCCGTGGATGTCGTGGACACTATGACCGTGTTATTAGGTGTTCGAAAGTGTCGTAATTCTGAAGTATGTGCCGTGTATTTCGAGAATTGGTTTAAGGGTCAATTAGTCTTTGGTCAACCCGGTTGTGACCCAGTGGTTGACACGTCACATCGTGAGTGTCTCGGTTATCCCGTGAGGATCGAGACTATATTTTGGACGCTTGGAGGTTTCATCTTACTTCGATTTAAGTGTCCATGTGGCCGAAGGGCTTTGGTGATCCCTTGTGTTCTGTGTTTCTTGTTATGTGGAATTGTGAGTCCGTTGTGCGGCCTAGAGGTTGAGGACTTATTTTTTTCCCGTGATTTGGCTTAGGGACTAGGCTGATTAACGGCGTGTTGCCGTGATGTGCAGCGATCTTGACCCGAGTCGTGTGACTCAAGGATTGTTATGTTAGCAAGTCTAATTGACTGTCCTGAGTCTGGCCATAATTCTGTATTCTACTTTATGCACTATAGTACGTGCGACGGGTACTCGTGTGGCCTATCTGTACTTTGGTGTTTTGAGTCTCTATGTCTAGTGAGCCTCCACTAATCGTAGCCTAACGACACTTCGTGTCACCCCACCTAGGAGTGGTGGTGGGGCAGTTCTCGGTAGAGACGGTTTGTAGGCTGGTTGCTGTGGGCCCCTTTGTCTTGCCGTTAGAGTCCGACAGGAGGAAAAAATCAGCTAGAGGGTTGGCTCAAGACATTGAGCTTGTGTGTGCACACGTGCTCAGGGGCGTTTGGACGAGTGCTGACAGGCGTGACCCTGACTAGTCACTCGTTACTGTTGTTCCTTGGTTCCTTGTTCAGTGTCTCAGTTACCGCGTTTGAGACGAGTGGGAGATGCTTGAGGCGTAGTGTAAGATGTTAGTGGATGCATTTGGCTTTTCTTCTAGTGAGGAGGCGTAGTGTAAGATGTCAGTGGACTCAATGCAAAATGGACTAAGTGTTGCACAGGCTCTATTCTTATGCACAGACTAAGAGTAAAGATGTAAACATTATTCATATGATAATCTGACATATAAAAGTCATCAAAATACACTCATCATTATGTAACCTTGCTTGTCTTTCTTTTCTTCTTTTATTTTTTCTTCTTGCCACCGGCTGGCACTTGCCCCTAGAACAAGCTGTCATCCTTTTATGGCATGCTGTCAGCCTCTGCATCTTGTTTCAATGAGAGTTACTCTAGTTCTTGCCACACGACATAGTCTCGCATCAGCAAGGGCTTCAATTTAGGCTGTTCATATTCATCTAGCCCGTTTATGTAGTCCGGCAGCTGTCGGACCTCTGGACTAATTTCTTTGACAACTGGCAGCGAAGTCTATCTTCTCCGATTGTGTGTAGGTAATGTAATTACTGTAGGTGGGCTGCTCCACGCGGCTGTTGTCACTGGAAGAATGGGCCGTGGTGTAACACCACGAACATGTGCCCCCACCTTTGGGCAAGGTGCGGCTTTCTTCTTAGTTTTTACAGGGATTTGCTGCCATCCCTGTTGCTCTTTCATTGGTGCCGGAAAGTAGGCTTCATAAGTGCGCTGAGTGCTGGCTTCTGCTATTTCCTCGGGAAATGCCTGATATAAAGAGACCATATTGGCCGCAGCTCTTCTCAGGGGCACTTCATGAGGTTGTGGAGGATCAACCTTGTACTCCCCCAATTCTATTTCTTCTTTCTTCACCATGCCTTCAATAATATCCTTGAACACATAACAGTCTTCAATTGGGTGCCCCAGCATCTGGTGATAAGGGTAGAACCTTGGGCTGTCTCTTCTTTTCAGGTCTTCCGAGGGTGACCTTATCATAGTGGGTGACCCAGTCAAACAGGAACCTGGTCTTCTCCTTGGGAAAAGAATAGGCCTTCTTCATTTTATCCCAGAATGAGGGGCCCTCTTTATTGTCTCTGGGTTTAGCAGGCTGAGGGGCAATTACCTTCTTGCCTTTATCTTTCTATTGTTCAAACGCCTTGATGTCAAGAGTGTTTGCTTCTTTGGGCATTGAATGTCGCTCTACCGCCTTTGCCTTCTATGTAAGGGCAGTGGTCGATGTAGGGGCAGGCCTGGCCAGGAAAGCTTCTACCTCGGCCACGATATTGCTCAACCGGTCAAATGACCGAACTTCCATGCCAATCATCTTTTCCAACACCTCCCTTCTGAGATTCTGTTTACAAATCTGTACAGCGTCTTCCTGGTGCGGGGGCCGCTTCCATCTCATCCCAAGGTTTCTCCACCTCTTCATATATTCAAGGGCTGTTTCATCTGCCCTCTGTCTTGTTGAGTAGAGTTCAGCCACTGTGACCTCCCTCTCGGTGACATGGAATCTCTCTCTAAATTTCTTCTGCATATCTGGCCAGTCGCTGATCAACCCAACTGGAAGGCTAGACTACCATTCAAAAGTAATTCCCGTTAGCGAGGACCCAAAAAACTTCAGTAGGTATGACTCGTCTGGGGCTAGATCACCCATGACGGTCATATAGTAAGCAACATGTTCCGTCGGGGATCCCTTCCCATTGAACTTGTCAAATTTGGGTGGCTTGCTGATCCCTGGAGGGAGCCGCTTGGCTGTGTGGTGTGGCGGGAATGGCACCCAGTAGGCATTAAATGTGACATATTTGCCTTCACTGCATTCTGCAAGCTTCAGCTCGATCATCCTTTCTACCATCATCTTGTTGACAGTAGTTAGGTCAGCCAGCTCCAGGTAGAAGTGTGCTGGTTGTAGGTAAGGAGTAACTAGAGTGGTCGCCTGGGGAGGAGACCGCACTAGTGGAGGTGGTTGGTGAAAAAAATCTAAATAAAAAATAGAAAAATAGTGAGAAATCTAAGGAAAGTGGAAAAAATAGTCAAACAAGGCTAACTTGAGGGTCAAATTGGGGCATTATAAAGCGATATGAAATGTACTCAAAGTAACGTTAATTTTAGCGTGTCTACAGCTGCCCCGCCTTGGCGTCTGCTTTGTAAGGGAGCAGAGTAAACTGAAAAGTAGATGCCAATGTGTGATGAGATACGCAATCAACATCACTTGATGAGAGTTAAATCCAAAGCTCGAGATGAAGCAATCTCGAGAGATTTGACGAAAATAGCAATGTTTGGATAAAAGGGGAGAGAATGTGCACACGGGCACAAAGGAGATAAAGGAATGATCAACTTCCAGCGCGGTGGAAGTACCCCGGGTCACAAACCCGTAGGTTTCACCATTGGAGAGCGGTTACCAGCCAATGTGGACGTGCTGCAGCCAAAGCGGATCTAAGGAAAAAGAGATTGAAAATAAGAGAATAGAAATCCAAACAAAGAGTTTTCAAGAAAATGACCCAAATAGTGACAAGACGAGCTGAGGATTCAATTCGACAATGAATATCTCACATCTTGAACATTAAGATCATTTTGACTCTCAAAATCAGCTTATCAGAATGACTTTTCAATATTGATTCAAAGTCTTACATGAATGCATGTTGGGTTTAAAGGGAAAGTTAAAACAAATTAAAATAGAAAGTAATCAACGATAATATTGTTAAGCTATCTATACTGAGTCAAGAAATTGATTCATGAGCTGATACTAAGTCGAAGCCCATTTATCCGCGCACCAACTCACAAAAGGGAACCATCGTCCCTAGTCTTGGACGGCTCAACGGCCTATCCGTGCGACTAAGATTCCTCTAAAATCATCATCATTTTTTATGAAGGGGAACTCAAATTCTAGATTTATCAAAGCTACAAGGTCCTTAATATAATCTAATAACATAGATAACATATAGTAAGAATGCATACAAGGCAAATGGATGAGCATATGGGAACTCAGCCATGAGGTGCAAGCACCGTGGGACCTGAGTGATGATGTCCAAACGGTGGGACCAAAGAGCTTCTTTCCTGCGCTCAAAATTGGTTAGCCAAGATCTCATGAAACAAGCAATGAATTAAGGTGATAAAGCATTGCATCATAGCGTTGAAGCATAGAAATCAAAGCATCAAAGCATAGCACGTATAGCATTCAAGCATGGATCAAAGCATTTAATTAACCTAGCATGAATAGTGTTAGTCATGTGAAGCATAGTATGAAAGGCATGAATAGTATTGATTTAAGCACTCAATCATGGATAGCATCAAAGCGTGAAATGGAAGGCCTGGCATACATGTATAGCGTCAAAGCAAAACATGTTTAGTCATCAAAGCAAAACATTCATGCACGCATTAATCATTGTTTGTTGTGTTTGTTTGAACCATGAGGATGACAAACTTGGCTAATCATGAAATCAGAGTGATATCCAGAATAGTTGAAAGATTGGCTCTTGAATGATCAAAGTGATGCTCAGAGCGGCAGGAATGATCAGAGAAAGTTGACATGAATTGCTTTTGGAAGGATGGAGAGATGATAATCAATGGTGCCCAAAGTGGCAAATCATGGCGATCAATATGGGGAACATAGGGAAGAATCGGCAATGATGTAAGTGAACGGAGAGGACTCATCCCAAGTTCTTGGTCCTTGCAAAGAGTTGTCCATGTTATTCTCTATCATGATATACCTTCTTTCTCTATTGTCGTTTATTGCGAGCACGCATAGCTATACTGTATTCATGAAATTAGTAATTTACTTAAAGCAAGCTAGTTCTAGAGAAATATTACCTACTGAGCGTTCGCTCATATTGTGTTTTCCCCCTCTTTTTAGGTAAGTCCGATGACGAGGTTCATACGGATGGAGAATGCCAAGAGTGAAGAGTTTAGAGCTACATCCGTGTCTAAGAGTCATCTAGTCTTGTCTTTTTTCTTGAGTCTATCATTGTAATTTAGTCTTTGAAAGTTGTAATGGAATTACTTTTATAATTTAATAAAAGATTGGGTTATTACTATATTTGCGCACTTTGTCTTGGTGCCGAATACACTAACGCTCTGATTGACATGATTTATTAAACTCGTCATGACTTCCGGGTAATCTTCCGCTCTCGGAGCGTGACATGTCCGGAGGTACCGTGTTACCTCGAATAACGTATCGTGAGACTTGGGGTCAGGGTGACTCTGTGTGTGTTCTGAGTTTTGTGTACGCTCGGATGAGTCACCGTGAGTCGGAATGAGTGCGGAGGTCTCTCCCCGCACGATGTGGGTCTCTTCAGAAAAGTGGTTTCCGAATGGGCCATGTGTATGTGGCCTTGGACTGTGAGTCTAGTTGACTAGCCTGGGGCTGGAGGTTTTTCGTGTGTCCGTTGGATAGGGAACTAACTCGGTGGCTTGGGAGTTATCTTGAGAATCGTGTCACAGTGGTTTAAGACCTGGGGATTAGGGCAGATTGGCGGTGCTATGTCGTCACGTGTAGCAGTCTTGACCTGAGTCTCGTGACTTAAGTACGTTGGGTTATTAGGTCTAGTGGGTTGTCCAGAGTCTGGTGGCCGTGAGCCACCTGTTGCTATGTGTTACTCGTGATGGGTGCGTGCGTGGTTTTCAGTGTTCACATTTTGTGAGCCCCCACTAGTCGTAGCTTTCCTGCGCGTGCGGGTGCGGACCCACTTGGGAGTGGTGGAGAACGTGACCCAGTGAGAGATGATTTTAGGTTGGTTTTAGTAGGGCCCCTTGCCTTTGCAGCCTGAGTCTGGCTGGGGAGAAAATCAGCTAGAGGACCCGACCTAGAGCAGATGGTCTGTGTGTGCACGCGTAGCTGGGGGCAGAGGACTCGCGCTGGCGAGCGCTACCCCAGCTAGTCCATGTTATGTGTTACTAGTACGGTGTCTCAGTCTCCGCCTGTGGCATCGTAGGCAGACACCTAAGGCTGCGGACTAAGTCGTCTGTGGACGCATCTGGCCTTGCTTCTGGTGGGCGGTACTCCCATTACGTGACGTGAGTTGTCGTCTCACAGGTTTCCATTTTCCATCTGCGAGATGGGGTTTCGTGTGTAGTTTGGGTGTTTTCCTGAGCTCAGGTCTAACGTTTCTGGTGAGCGTCACCGAGGACTTTTCCTAGACAACATAGAGTTCACGATAGTGAGGTCGTGACCGTGTTTTTGGACCACGTGATTTCAGAGTGGATCTTCGTGTGTGAGCATAGGCCTCCACGATAGGGGAGTCGTGGCGTTTTCCTAGTAGCGTGACTAGGGTGGTTCGTGTCTGGTGGTGTCTCGACTGTGGGATCGGGGCGTTGAGTTTCTGATGCGGAACTAGACCGACAATGAACCAAACCTATGACGATGACCAAGTGCGGCCAGCACTCGCACGTGACAAGGTAAGCCGGGCGGCCACCTAACAAAAGCACCAGGGACTCCACCTCAGAATGGTCGGAAGAAATCCGCAACAAACTGGTTGTGCCGTTCGACTTGCCTAATGAACCAGTATCGACTCAGTCGTGCCAAACAAACCCCATCCGTCATCGGATCAGGACGAGAATGTACCTGGTGGTCCACCACCTGATAAGAAAACCTCCTGAGGTGAAGAAACATCTCTGGTCCTACAGAACAAGGTGCCAAAGGCCGTATCAGCGGAAGACCCGAGTAACCCAGCACGGGTACGTCTTCTTGATGGATAGGTCCGTTGGTGACCGAATAGCTGCCCAACCAGGGTGAAAGTACCCCGGGTAGTGACCCACTCCCTGGGAATGTTACAAGTGTAAATGAAGTGGGCCCGGTAGCACAAATCACAGTGTCGAAGGCCATGTCAGCGAAAAACCCGAGTGCCTGAACTAAGGACACGAGTAATGCCAAAGTTGGCCAATTAGTGGCCTAAAGGCTTTCTCGATACTTCTCATGATGGTTCCATAAGGCCACGATGAGATGAAGATTCAAGTTGACTCCCGGAGCTAGTCCAAGATCCGCAGATTGAGATCGATCCGAACAAACACAACAAGAGGTTAATCTGGCGTCCCTTTTACCCAGCGCGCTCTACTACCACCGACGCCCTCCAAATTCGGTGTGCAAAAGGATAAGGCCAAGCCCTTAACCAGCACGCTCATCCCCCGCGTCGGGTGAGTCCACGCCGATCAAGCCTATAAGAAGAGGAGTTTCGCAGAGAGACGGGAGAGATATACACAGAGTGAGTGAAGGAAAAGATGGACTTGGATTGGGGAGGAAGAAACCTTACCTGGAAAGAGAGAGCCTGGAAGAAGCTGTGGTCCCATCCAGAGTCGCTCGCATAGCGAATAGACAGTCCCCATCTCCGATACTTTGTTTCCCATCTGAGGAAGTGTGGGTAGGTTCTGCCAACCACTTGTATCTCTTGCTCCCTTCCCCAAAATCTCTGTGTCTGGTTATGTACAGGACGATGATATGATCTAGTTCCTATTTGTTTGATGCTCACTCCTCTTCCCTTCTTGTGTATATGAGCAGTCTTCCTCTGTATCCATCGAAAATGGGAGTTAATGGATGGTGATCGACTATTGAGCAACAATGCTCAGCCTTCTTAATACATACATTACTCTGAATGCCTGTGCCATCTCAGAACCATGCTCATGTGTCTTGGATGGAGGTGTGTGCACCTGAGTACCTCTCCCTCCCCGATCGTGTTTTGATTTTATCTTGCTGTTGTTAGATTTTACGTGTTGACGTCGGATATGCCCTAGGATAACCATGGGCTATATTAACATTATTCCCCCTCCCCAGGGTCTCCTCTAATGCATAGATTATATTATGTGTGTTGGATGTTCATCACATTTTGTTCTACTAGAAGCATTCATGTGTGTATCTCCTTCCATCCCCGGGACCAACTCCCCATCACCTCTCCATTCACAATCATGAACGGGAGAGAATAGGGTCATCCCCAAAACCTGGACACAGGGTCTTTTGGTATACCATCTTCCTATACCTTGCCTATTAATCATTTGAGTGTTTGCTTCTTACCACCCTCGTGGCTTATAAGCTTGTGACCAATCTCTAACTACTAACCAACTAACCCGCAGCTAACTCCACTTTTGCCTAATTCATTGTCAAAGGTTTAATCATCGAATAGCATATTACTACGCTCTCTCTCCGCCTCCTTCAATTGAAGGTCCTTTGGGTAACACACTCGAGGGCATCAGTAATAAAACAACAATGGACTCTACCGTCCTGATGACATTGTAAAGGTACTAGCAAGAGATAGAACTGTTAAAGAAATAGTTGAATGAAAGGACTGAGCACGTTGTAGCACCCGAGCAACCGGGGGCACAAGACGAGCCATCATAGGAAGGTTTCAACCTCGGCGATGCTCCTTCATCGGCCATTCTACAAACTACAGCTCAGAACCGGGCTACTACCCAACATTATGCCCAGTGGCTCCAGCTAACATGACCAATGCCCCTTCAGATGCAGTGGCAGGCTCCCTTGTCAGAGCCTTTGCCACCCAATGCTATGACTTCGGCCACATTATTGATGCAGCCCACCCGCCTCTACCCTCAACCAGAAGAGTCAGCTATGGTGAATAAGTTGATGGTGGAGCAGATGATCGAGGCAAGACTGGCAAATAGGGGTGGTGATGATTGTGCCCCCTTCGACATATATGAAGTGCCATATCCAGCCTATTATGCTGCCAAAAGACTGCCATCTGGCATTAATAAACTCTCAAAATTTTACAAATACAATGGGCAGGGGTCCCCAAAAGATCATATTGCACATTATATGACAGTTATAGGTGACTTGGTGGCAGACAAGTCGTACCTACTGAGGTTCTTTGAGTCTTCATTAACAGGACCTACCTTTGAATGGTACTCTGACCTACCGGCTAGATCTATTAATGACTGGTCTGATATGCAGCAGAAATTTAATGAAAGATTCCACGTCATTGAGGCAAAGGTGATCGTGGCTTAGCTGTTGACAATCAAGCCAAAAGATGATGAAATGGCTATAGAATATATTCAGAGATGGAGGGATCTCAGCACAAGGTGTCGGTGCCCTCCGCATCCAAAAGATGCAATACAAATATGCAAACAAAATCTGAAGAAGAATATTTTGGAAAAGATGATCGGCATAGAGATCCGATCTTTTGACCGATTAAGTGATATTGCCACGGAGGTTGAAGATTTCTTCACAAAATATTCCTTCATTTCTGCCGATTCAAGTCATCAACCCAGGCAGGTTAATAAATGACCAATCCTGAAAGTGGTTCATGCTGTCAGCGTCAAGGCAAAAAGGCGCAAATGGATGTACAACCCTGCTTCCAATGAACCTGCTGGACATCGAGAGAGCCCTCCCTCGCAGAACAAGACAAAGAAGCTCTGTGCCTTCCCTAGAGATAGGACTCGAGCGTTGTTTGAGTGTGCTATCAAGCATAACAAGATCACTCTTCCAAAGCCAAAGAGGCTCGATGATCTTGAGAGAAGAAATGATCCTTGCTTCTGCTCCTACCATCAAATCATTGGACATCCCATTGAAGATTGCAAAATATTCAAGGACATTATCCAAGTCTTAATCAAAAGGGGGGAGCTACAGATGGGGGAGTACAGTGTCGATCCCTCACACCCTCATAAAATGCCTACTCTGGGGGCATCAATTAATATGATATCCATATATCAGCAACTGCCTAAGGAAGTGCCAGAGGCTTGCAGCTGACACACCAATGAAGACTATGCCCTGGCGCCTGAAGAAAAATAAAGAAATTGGCAAGCATCGTCGATAAAGAAAAGAACAAGGCTAGCATCCCTTTTGACTCCGAGAGTCCAAATTAGTGGAGCCATGGCCCGACCCGCTCCACTCCCTATAGTTCCTACCCTGGCCGGACACCACTCACCCTCCAAAGACCACCACCGCTCCCAGCACTCCACGACCACGCCACCCCCGCAAGCTCCCCTGAGCCTTTTCTCCACCACCAACTGCCGGACGATCCTCCCACTGCTAACCTCTCCCGTCCGCAACCACCACAACCCAGCCGTAGACCCCCCCGCCAGCCAGCCTCTCCTCCTCTCTCTCTCCTCACCTTCACTACACTCCGCCTCCTCCGAGCGCCCCCCACCATCGCCGACGTCTCTCCCCTCCCTCTCTTTTTTTCTTTCCCGTGAACTCCTCACCCCGCTGCTGGCAACACCCGCTCCCTTCCACACTCACTCCGCCGATGACCACCGCAGCCTCCCCTCTGGCCACCGCACGGTCTTCATCCGTCACCGGTGACCCACCCATCCCCCCTCCATCTCACGGCGAACCACCCCTCATCACCTCCACCCCCGGTGCACCACCCAGCTGTGACCCCCCTGGCTCTCTCTCTCTCTCTGCCCATCCACCATCGCGAACCACCCACTGTATGCATTGCCTCCGACCACCTCTTGCCCAGCCGACCTCCGCCTGTGCCCCTACGCGTTCCCTCCTGTCACAACCCACTAGCCAACCAGCCTCTCCTCCTCTCTCTCACCTCACCTTCACTGCACTCCGCCTCCTCCGAGTACCCCCCACCGTCGCTGACGTCTCTCCCCTCCCTCTATTTTTTTCTGTCCCGTGAACTCCTCACCCTGCTGCTGGCAACACCCACTCCCTTCCATACTCACTCCGCCGACGACCACCGTAGCCTCCCCTCCGGCCACCGCACCATCTACGTCCATCGCTGGTGAGCCACCCACTTCCCCCTCCATCTCACGGCGTCCCCCTACACCGCCTGAGCCACCCACTCCCTAACCCAGCCGCAAGCCCCGCTGCCAAGCTCCCCTACTCCCCCACTGCCGCCTGCGAACCCTCTCCCCCGAGAGCACCCCGCTCCCACCTCCTCACACCGCCGCGGACCACCCAGCACCCTCGTCGCCATCTCCCTCTCCCAGCTCCCTCACCTCACAGCCCCTCTCTAACTCTCCCCCTCCATCACAGTCCCACGCACACCAACCCGCTGCGAGCCTCCCCTCCCTCCCGCCTGCACGCCATCCCGGCAGATGCCCGTCGACCACCCTCCGCAACCACCTTCACCCCCCCTCCAGCCACCTGCACACCGCCGGCCTCCCATGCAACCACCTTCACCTCCCCGTGCCTGCGCCACCGGCAGCACCCTCTGCTACCACCTTCCCACGCCCCCGGCGACCCTCCATGCATGCACCTCGCCACCGACCACCACTCTCTCATCTCTCCCCCTCTCCAGCGTGAACCCAGCGCCCCCCCTGCGAACCTTCCTCTCTTCACCCAGACAACACCGCGATAGCACCCCCCACGTCGACCTCCCCTTCACCCCCTGCGCCTCACCACCTGGGCTACCCCCCCTCCCTGTCGGCCACCTTCCTCCACCGTGAGCCCTCTGCGAGCCCCGCCGTAGCCGTCCCACTCTCATCCTTTGCTAGCCACCCCGCCGCCTACCACAGGCCATCTGCCAAACCTCCCCATCTCTCCATCACTCCCTCCCTCTGCTAACCGCCGGGCAACCACCCCCTCTCCTGTTCTCCCTCTCTCTCTCCCGTGCGCCGACCTCTTTCCCTCTCTTTCTTTCTCTCTCTCTCGACGGCCAACACCCGCCCCCTGTGTGATTGTCATTTCTTCTATCTCCCTTCACAGGTACATTATATAGGTTTTTAATTCACTACACTGTCACACACTACTACCTCTGTTATCCGTGCTATGCGTAATTCTCTTGATTAGTTGCATTATCCATCCGTGTGAGATCGGGAAGTTTGGGAGAACGTCTTAATCTCACTTGAAGTTTTTGTTAATCTACGTTAATTGTTTAATTTTACCGTGTTAAGTAAAAAAAGTTTTTAAAATTTGCCATCTCGACAAGGGGACAATTCAACCCCCCTTCTTGTCCGCCATCTCTCTGGGCCAACATAGCTTTCTCATCCTAGCTCACAGAGATGAGCCTTCCTGTCGCTCTGCTGGCTTGGCAGGAGGACAGTTGGCAACCCATTTATCTTTATCTTTTTGTTGCTCGAACGTCCTGAAGTCTACTTTAGCAACTTTTTTAGGCACGGACTGTTCATCGACTAATCTAGCCATATGGCTTGACGCAACGGGAGCAGAAGAGCAACTAGATAGGAAAGCCTCAATCTCCGCCATGATATTGTTTAATCGGTCGAAGGACCTGATTTCCATTCCTATCATCCTCTCGAGGACTTCCATCTTTAGATTTTACTTGCAAATCTGTACAGAATCTTCTTGGTGCGGCAGACGCTTGCATCTCATAATGAGATTCTACCACCTTTTAATATACTTCAGGACTGTTTCATCATTTCTCTGCGTGGAAGCGTACAGTTCAGCCACAGTGACCTCCCTTTCAGCAATGTGGAATTGTTTCCAAAACTTTCATTGCATATCTGGCCAGTCACTAATGGATCCGACCGACAGGTTTGAGTACCACTCAAATGCGAGTCTCATAAGAGAAGACTCCAAGAACTTCAGCAGGTAGGATTCGTCTGCTGCCAGATCACCCATCACGTTCATGTAATAAGTTATGTGCTCTTTCGATGATCCTTGCCCGTTGAACTTATCAAACTTAGGCAGCTTATTAATGTCGGGAGGCAATCTTTTAGCAGCATGGTGTACCGGATATGACACCTTGTATATATCAAATGAGGCATAATCATCACCGCCTTGATCTGCTAGCTTTATATCTATTATTTTTTCAACCATCAGCTTGCTCACCATTGTCGGGTCCACCGGATCTAGATAAAAGTGTGCTTGCTACATTTGAGGTGTTGCCAACATCGTGGCTTGAGGTATAGTAGCGGTAATCCCCTGAGGTTGAGGAGCCGATGGTGGTATCGGGGCCATGCCCCCAGCATAGTTGTGTATTGGCTGAGAAGCTGTCATCTAAGGTGAACCCTCGAGCTCATCGGCACCATGCCATGATGTTTCAGGAGGGACTTCCACCTGCTTTGAGGCTGATGCTTGCATCCTCAGCTCACTCAATTGTTTCTTCAGTATTTCAATCTCTTGTTGATACTTCAGGAGTAGCATCATCATTGTTGGATTAGGGGTGGAAGGACTAGGTGCTTGGCCTCCTCCCTCCAATAGAGTATCTAAAGCAAGGGCCGGCCTCTCGCTCTCGTCTTCAGTGGTGATCACGTTTGCAGCCATAGTGACTACATCTATGCTTGCTTCTTCGACTAGGGCTTGCACTACATCAGCTGTAGCTCTCTTCCTTCTAGTGACAGGTGTGATGAGTGTTCAAATTTCTATAATAATCCACGTCATACACATCATTTTTAGTACACATAATTAGACAATTATGCATATTTTACAAAGAAGAGAAAGAAAATAAAATAAAAAAAATAAAAATGAGAGTGTGTGTGTGGATGTGAGATGGAGGGAGAGAAAGATAAGGAGGGGTGATCCTGGGGACGGTGTGTAAGAGAGAGTTAGGGAGAGAAAGGGCGACAGTGGTGGGGGCAGGTGTGTGCAGGGGGAGAGGGGTCGACGGCGATGTGCATGGGAGGTTCGTGTGGGTGCAGTGGGGAGAGGGACTATGTGGAAGGCATGTGGTGAGGTGGTCACGGGAGGTGGGATGCTGGTAGAGAGAGAAGGAGAGAGGGAGAGGTCGCGGAGGCGGTGCGATGTGGTCCGTGTCGCAGCAGAGGGGAGACGATCGATGGAGAGGCTCACGGGAGAGGGGATGTGCGTGGGGAGAGCCGGGGGGTGGTGTGAAGAGAGAGAGGGAGATCAACAGGGATGGACGTGGTGAGGAGGCTTAACTACGGTGCTTACAGGTGTGAAGGAGAGAGTGTAGAGATGAGCATGGGGGCTCCGCGGGTGTGCGTGTGTGTTGGAAGGGAGTGGCCGACGGAGGGACGTGCAGGCGATGAGAGTGGGTGGCAACGGTGGGAATGGGAGAGGGGGCGAAGGGCGTGAGTGGGCTGTGCGGAGCTTCAAATGGGAGAGAGGAGAGGCTATCGCGGCGGTGGTGCATGCGTGTGGTAGAGCCGGTGTGTATGGGAGGAAAGGGATGGTGGGTGTGGTTAGCAGAGAGAGAGACGGCGCGGTGGAGGTGTGCGGGTAGAGGGTGGAACGTGCATGGCGATGCAGCCGCGGTGCAGGTGTGTGCTGAAATGCAAGTGCAACATGTGAGAGAAGAGGGAGAGGGGGTGAGTGGCTTGGCAGTTAGGTGGGGGGCAGTGCGTGTGATGGGAGATGGCGGTGACAGTGGGAACGCCGGTGAACGTGGAGGTGTGAAAGGTAAAGGGAGAGACAAGAAGAGGGAGGTTGTCGCGGTGGTGGAGAGTGAGAGAGAGGGAGGAGGGAGAGGTCAGCGGGTGTGATGTAAGGAGAGGGAGAAAGGAATTCGGCCGGTGTGAAGAGAGAGGGAGGAGGGTCGCGGCGTGACAGAGGGAGAGGGTTGGCTGGTGGTGGTGGTGGTTTTCGCGGTGGAGGTGGCTGGCGGAGAGGGAGAAGCAGGGAGAGAGAGAAAATCGTAGGGGTGAGAGAGAATGGGGAGAGAGTGCTCTGTAAGTTGTATGTCTGGAGGGAGAAAAGGAGAGAGAGCAGGTCTGCCGGGCTCCTTCCGTGAGAGGGGGGAGAGTGGTACGAGACAATAAGATAATGGGGGAGAGGTGAGTGTAGATCTATTGAAAATCCACTTAAAATAATAAATAATAATAGAAAGAGAATGGACTAAGATGAGAATGAAAAGAAGAGGATAGAGAAAAAAGGGAGCATGCATGGATGCTAGGATGGTGGGTGATCGCCAGAGATGCGTGGGCCTCGAAGGATATAAATAAATAAGCAAATGAGGGATCACGAATAATACCTTTGAAGAGCGTGGGAGATGTGAGTCGACCTTCTCTTCCAATTGGCCGCCCGATGAAGCTAGTCTTCTTAAATTACCCTTACAAAATAAACAACGCAAGTAACAAAGGATAAGAATTAAAAACAAAGTGAGTATAGTATCAAATCCCAAGTGAACATATATAACGTGAAAGCATGTGAATAAGGCACACATGTTGGGTGTTGGCCCTTAAACCCCTGCTCTCAACCTGGGTTCCTATCTGAACATAAAAGGGTCAATGAATGATCGACATGATTTAAATGCTTTCACCCCATTAGGGGACAGTTTGCTGGGATTAAAGTTACCCTTTTACCCATTTCATTAATGCTAATTTTATGCCATAGGGACCCTCTTCCTAGCGATCAATCAAGGGTTTTCTCCCTTTTGGGGACATGTAATTAATGTCGTGACCTTTATGGCACGGTAGATTTCAGTCCCGACATGCTACCCATTTTTGTCTGGCTAGTTAGACGACAGACACCCATGGCTCCAGACTAATTCGATCCTTGGAGCCCGAATAAACTGTCACATTGTGATTGACACACCCACGCACTAAATAAACGAAACAAATAAAATAAAGAAATCAATAAATTGAAATTAAAGTGCGTCCACAGGTGGCTAGAGGAGAAGGGAGGAGCTCAGCTGGGGCTTCGCACCCATCCTCATCTCAAGGATGATGGAACCGGGCTTCTCCACTCCACCTCCAAGGTAGAGAATGGTGGTGGCGCTGGGATTTGAGGCTGAACATGGTAGTTGTGATGGCAGAGAGGGGTGGCGACGGTGGATAGCAGTGGAGGAGAAACGGGGGCTTCGAATAGGGCTTCTCACGTGTCCTTATCCTCGGGACGATGCACCTGAAGCTTCATGCTCCATCTCCATGGATGAATCGAGCCTTCTCAGCTCAAGCTAGGGCATCTCACCCGGATCCCAAAAATGGGAAGAACACATAGCCTTGGCTAAAATTGATTCTATTTCATTCTATTCTATGTAGATAGCATGGGGATGCATTTATAGAAGGATTGGGGTAGGTGAAATGAAACTACAATAGTGTTTAAACATGCAAAATCATGAATCTAGGGCTCCAAGCATCGAATGGCTGACTGGTGGTGGCTCGAATGCAAAAATCAGATCTTGGTCCCCTCAAGGGGAGCATTTTGGTCGCGGTCCCCCTAGGGGCTGTGTTTTGGTTGTGGTCCCAGAGGGGACCACAATGATCTCCTGGATGCTAGCTTCCTCCGTCTTCATTCCCCCATCACTTGGGAGCCCTAGATTCACGATTTTCCATGTTTAAACACTATTATAGTGTCATTTCCCCTTCCCCAATCCTCCTATAAATGTATCCCCATTCTATCTACGTAGAATAGAATGAAATAGAATCAATTTTAGCCAAGGCTATGTGTTCTTCTTGTTTTGGGGATCTAGGTGAGATGCCCTAGCTCAAGCTGAGAAGTCTCGATTCGTCTATGGAGATGGAGCGTGAAGCTTTGGGTGCATCGTCCTTGCGATGGGGCGGGTGAGAGGCCCCATTTGAAGCCCCCGTTTCTACTCGACCACTATCCACCGTCGTTGCCCCTCTCTGTTCTTGCCACTGTCATGTTCAACCTCAAATCCCAACGCCACCATCATTCTCAACCTTGGAGACAGAGTGAAGAAGCCCGGTTGGATCATCCTTGAGATGAGGATGTGTGTGAAGCCCTAGCCAAGCTCCTTCATTCTCCTCTAGCCCCCCCACCACCTCCTTGCACCTCCACCACGGCCGCTATCATCTTCCCCAAAATACCATCATTTTTTCCCTCATATAGCCCTATTAGCTAAATATCTAGCCCATAGTTCATCTTCTCCCCCATCCTCACCCTCTTTCTAGCTTCCAGCAGCCCCCACAGGCCTCTGATCATCGACCCCGGTCGCCGCCAAGCCGTTGTTTTATTTATTTTCTTTTGGTCTCCCTGGTACAGACTCGTCTATGGTGCAGGATATTTATTTGGTGGGACTATTGGCGAAGTTGACTATTTATTATGCTGGTGGGGCTAGGGGATAGCATCCCAAAGTCCTAGCCAAAATGGGGTGCCTCAAGCGGGAAAGAAGGGGGTTGATAGGCCCAGTTCTGTGAGACTGGGGGAAGTTTTCGAACTCGACGAGGGCGGAGTGTCTCAAGCCAAGAAAAGACTTTATGAACCTAGTGCAGTGGGGCAAAAGGTAATTTTGGGGCTCGGCGAGGGCGGAGTGCCTTGGGCCAAAGGAAAGGATTTTATGAACTCTGCCCAGTGGGACAAAGGTTATTTTCGAGCTCGACGAGGGTGGAGCACCTCATGCCAAGGAGAAGATTTTGTGGACCCAGCCTGATGGGATAGAAGGTAATTTTCGAGTTCATCTAGGGCGGAGCGCCTTAGGCCAAGGACAAGATTTTGTGGACCCAGCTCGGTGGTACTGATGGGCAAAATGTTGAGCTCGACAATGGCAGAGTGCCTTATGTCAAGAAAATGGAGATTTTATTGGGCCGACAATGGGCAAAGGGTCCAAGCCGATAGTGGTAGGAAAGTCTCATGAGAGAAATATGATGTTTCTTGGTGTATTTGAATCATTGTTGGCCGAACGTCAGAAGACAACGAGAATGCATTGGCCGAGGACATAGGTCCCAGCTTAAGGGTAGAGGGTCAGTCTCGGTGGGACAAGTGGGGAGTACCCCCGTATAATGGGAGGGTGGCAAGGCACCATGAATTCCTGCGGAACCAGGGGGAAGTACCTTCATAGGACGAGGCGTCAGTATGGCCTATTCTCTTTGCTCTCCTCAATAGGTACGGACCCATATTTGAAATGGGAGGCCTAGTGGCCAATGAGGGCTCTCTAGCGTCGGTGGGACCATTGGTTAACATGATCCCATTGGGAGTATTCAGTGACAGCTATGGACTAGATCAACATCTGTCTTCTTTTGTCATTGATTTCTTCAGGAGATGCTCCAAACAGCTTCGGCTCATACTTCCGACGCTTACGTCAAGTGTCATCCTCTTGGCCCTTTTTTTTAGAAGTCACAGTTGTAAGGTCTTCCTATCTCCTCAGATGATGTAGTCATCTTTTTATCCCTTGGGCATTCACCAGGCAATGCTACTAGGGAGTCCTCTACCTACGTGGGCAGATGGGGAGGCCTTGTTGACCTCATAATTTCCTTTCTTCCTTTCTTGTGCATTCATTCTTCTCTTTCTTTTTTTTTCTCTCTTTTTTTGAATGGATGGCTTGGATGGCGCTGATAGTGCAGTGCAGTGCAGAGCCATCACCCTTCATTCATTTATTTTTAAACAGACCAAGGTGGGTGCATAGGAGAGCGCTCACCCCCTCAGAGAGGGGATGAGTGGTTCGCTCCACCACGCCAACCCCACAATAGTAGTTTCTTATTTGACACGGACCAAGTCATGAGGGGAGTGATATCTCCCTTGGCAGATGCAACCATCAAGGCCTCCTTCATTTTATTTTAAATTTTCTCTCTTTCTTTCTTTCTTTCTCTTTTTTTTCCTTTTTTTTGTAAACATCCGCATTCAAGTTGCGGGGTGATACTAAATGTTGGCTTCAGTCAAATCTATGAGGAGCAGCTGGGACAGTGATGCTGCGTGGGGCTGCTCTTTTGAAGACAGACATTTGATGATTAAAAAATAAAAATTTCCTAAAGTTATAACATCAAAAAAAATGCCAGAAAATTGTCACTTATACAGTTGTGCTCGTGCTGTGACGAGAGTAGATGCTAATGATGTGCTGTCAGTCAAGGTGCACCGTACCGTGAAATTGGGTGACTCAGTTCTATGGTGATACAGCATGGTATGTATGTTGGTCTTGCTCAACCCTTCGGAGCTTTTTTTTTTTTTGGCTCCCCTTTCAAGAGGAACCATATGGGACTGTCAACTCACATTAATACCACCATCTTGCTAGATTGCCACTTTGAAAAGGCGCAGTCAATAAACTATTGTTACAGACGAAATTATAGATATATCACTCAAAAACATATCAGAAGGCATATCACTATTTTTGACCAAAACTTTCATCACAATTAACTGCCATCAACGGGACACGAATATTCTGCAAAGATTCGAAGATTCTCATTAGTTGGTCATCAAATGATCAAAATACCCCTCCCCTCCCAACACTCACTGGGTGAGTGAGTGAGTGAGAGAGAGAGAAAGAGAGAGAGATTGCAGGGGGTTCCTATAGGGTGTCAGAAAGACGGGTGCCACGCGTGAATGCGATGGCGTGCGGCCTCCCTCCGAACTATGTTGATGCTACCTACAGTGCACAAGTTAGAAAGAAAGAAATAAAGTAATCGCCGGAGGCTTATACCTGAGCCTCGCAGGGGTAGGATGATTATCAATGTCTTAGGAACGGGAGAATGCGGGATCTTCCTGTCATCGCTCTCGACCGGTCAAGAACAAGGAGCTCTGCGAGTCGGTGATAGAGTTCTTGCAAATTAACCAACAAATAACGAAAACAAACCCATTAGAATGTGAAAGTATAGTATATGCTCAAATCAAAGAGAAAAGCATGCAAATGGTGGTGATCGTACCGGGAAGGGGGGCGGAAAGGGGGATGGCTGAGACTTTCGACCATCCACCTTCTCTATGTTTTGGATTGAAAAATCTCTTTAAAATAGGATCTAGGAAAATCTAGCATGCAGGAATGCAATAGAATGAACTAAAACGTAACAAGATATGGGAATGAGGAAGAAAGACGGGGTTTACCTGTCGACCAATAGGAGGCGGCCAACTATGTGGTCGTTCAAAGATGGTGGTGGACGGCCATGTCGATGGCCGCCCCTGGAACCAGGACTCTCCTATCGCGGAGCTCTTCGACTTTGAGTTCTGCTTCTCGGGGAAGGTTGGAAGGATGCTCTCGTGCTCACAGCTCTCTCTGGGCTCACCGAACTACTAGCCTCTCCTCCCCAAAGTGTCCAACCCCACCACCTTCTGATCGTTTGGAATGGAGTTTTGTATGTGGGGGGAAATTTCCCTCCAAAACCCTTCGAAGATGGATTATGTGTAAGCTTTGACCCATTCGGAGGTGAGAACACGTGAGACTTCGTACGCCTCCACCTCCCAAGTGGGATCAGTTGTAGAGGACGTGCCCGGAGTGGGCGGATCGTGGAGTTGACGGGCAGGTGATAGGAGGCGGCCAAGGTTCTGGCCATCCAAAGGAGCTGGGCGGCCGAGTCGATGGCCTTCTTGAGGGCCTAGGCGGCCAACAAGGTGGCCTTCCAGGTGGGTGAGGGGGGCCAAACATGTGGCCTTCTAGCAAGCTGGGTGGCCAACTGTGTGGCCTTCTTGAGGTGATGAGGGTAGCCAACTCTCTGGCCGCCTAGGGATCAGAGCAAGATTTAGCAGTACAAAATTGATCATGACAGAGCAATGGTTTGACCACTGAGAAACTAGGTGGCTCATCAATGAAATGACTTATATACCTATGTCATGAAGTGTAAAACTATCTCTGTTCTCCTACAGGAGAGGTAATGTGGTTATCATGTTTAGAAACTGGGGATTCTGGCCTTCGATCAAGGTGCTTCTCTAATGTCAAAGACTTGATTAACCAATTTATCCTTGATTCCTTTGCTATATGTAAAAACACAGGAGTGAGGAATGAACAAACAAACAATCATATGTTCTATTCTAAGTATCTTCTAACTAGCTTGTTTGTTTTCAATAGCACGTATTCCTTCTGGAATTGTGGCTCATGCAACCCTAGTGTCAGTATTTCTTACACTGACAAATATTGACTTATTTGTGCAGTTCTACTCCACATCAATTCTCTTGTATGTTGATAAACTTACTTCACTATCTTGGCTCCTTTCTACTCCTGGTATTGTCGATTCTACTAGGTAGACTTTGAAGTTTCATACTTAACAATTAAACCTCTGACATGAGTCTCTCTCATTCTGTAATGGCACTATCTGTCATTCTTCTTAAATCGTTTGATGATGTCAAAGGGGGAGAGATGTAAGGCAAAGTAAGGCAAGATGGGGAGAGATGTCACAGGGGGAGAAATAGAGATGTCAAAAGGGGAGAAATAAAGTGAGAGATGAGGAGTAGATAATTAGGGGGAGTGAGATAAGGAGGTTTAAGGAAAGATAAAGAGAGATAAGAAAAAAGGGGGAGCTATAAGGAGAGTTAAGGGGAGTGTAGTATGTGAGAGAGAGATAAGTGCTTTATGAGAGTGTTGTGCGATGACTGTCAGGACTTAAGGGGAGTTTATGAGTTCTTGCATATCTTGGCTTTGCATCTGACATTCTGTTGCCTTAGTGTTGCCATCATCAAAAAGGGGGAGACTATTGAACCTTTACTATTTTGTTCCTACTTTTTTGATGATGTCATACACTAATTGCCAACTCTTTTATTGATCTACCATTTAATCACACTTGTTTTTATGTGCTTAATCTAGGACTGATTTGCATTAAAAATCCAATTGTGTGTTCATCAGTGTGCATACTATGTACTTGGTCGTTGCAATTGCTTTTATACTTGCTTACAATTTTCAAGTTTCTTTTCTGTTGTGAAGTCCGTGCATATTCATGCATTCGCTGAGTCCATACACGTCTTAACCCCATGCAAGTTCAACCCCGTGCACGTTTTTATTTCCACTACACAAAGCCCATGCACATTGTGCATCTGTGCCACCTGAAGTCTGTGCAGATTTTTGCCATCATGCATACTTGCATTTAGTTCAAGCTAAAGTCCTTGCAGATTTTCAAAATCCATCTTTTACTCCAAGTCCGTGCAGATTCTTCTACAAAGTCCATGCATATTTCAAGTCTGCTAAGTCCGTGCACATATTTCTCAACAAACTCCGCGCACATTCTGGTCCGTGGACATTTCTTCAAGTTCGTGCACAATGAAGCCCGTGCATGTTTTTCATAAGTCCGTGCATGTTTTTCATAAGTCTGTGGAGGTTTTCTTCAACAAAGTCCGTGCACATTTTCTTCAACAAAGTCCATGCACGTTTTCTTCAACAAAGTCCGTGCAACTTTTTGTTTCTAAAGTCTGCACAAACCTTTGCAAGGTCAGAGCATGTAGAAGTCAGTGCACATCTCATGTCTGTGCAAAATAGACTGGCACGTCCGGTGAGACATTTCCTACCTTTCATCTCTCTGTCAAAGAATACTCCGACCTTTGCACAGGCTGCGATATGTTTCATACTCTTGCAGGAGAAATAACTAGAACTTTTTGGTGATAATAGTTGTTGTAACTTACGGCCCGCTCGTCGTCGCCAACCACGCCAGACACGGCTACCTGGCAACTCCAATTGTTTTTGGCGACCTTCCAACAATCGTCGGCTCGTCCTATTTCTTGGGCATAGTCCCTGTAACCGAAGACAAGACGGCCACACCCGCAACTGCATCTGCCAAGGGCACTAAGCCTTCGGTCCCAACCACTGGCTGAGTCTTCTCGGTCGCTCAAATCACTATCAACGCCGCTCCTGCTCAATGGGGGCTACATCGCAGCCACAAGGGCACAAAACCTGCAACAGCCACATCTCGATCTAGCAAGACTCTAATTGTCGAAGACCTCCACATCCGGTTCGATGGAGGCGAGCCGACCATGCCTCGAGACAGGCCCATCCCAACTATCCCCACCTCCAACTGCTTCGAGCCTCTCCGATGAGTCCAAGAAGATAAAGCGGTACTGAAGAAATCTGGCGCTCTTGTAGCAAACCGAGGGCAAATGCACCGGCCCAAATCTGCAGCTTCCAGACCAAAATCAAGGGGCAACCCAACAAGGAACGTCAACTCCAAATGAAGAAAATTTGAGTCATCAAAGAGGACGCCCACCTTGTCCTAATACCAGACCATGGACAAACAAAAGTCCCGACTGCTCTAAAAATCCAAGTCTCTCGCCCTCAAGGGCTAAAGAGGAAAGGGGTTTATAAAAAACCCAACAAAGCCAAACAATACCTGGGAGCAACCCAGCAAGAAAGGATTTATAAGGTGGGCACTTCACCATCCAAGATGTTAGTTTTTGACCGATCGAGGGCATTCAATCACTCGATTCTCAGGTCCAAAAAAGGATGAGGGTGTTGCAGGTTGCTTCCAACTCTGTAAAGTTATTTACCTGCTACACTTCCTCTGTCAACGAACAACCGATCGAACTACCCGAAGAGATGATTGAAGCGGCACAAATTCAAAGCCCAAATCCTTCACTAAATTTGTCAAAAGAAGCATCAGATGACAACCTAAGTTCGGCAGAAGACAACTCGCCACCGAAAAATGCACTTCACAACATATCTGAAGAGTCAATTGAAACAATGCACTCAGTCCATGGGTATGATCCCCCAATTGAATTTGGGAACAAAATAAACTCGGACAAAGAGTGTAATCCTAGTCGAATGTCAGCCTTTGACCGACTGGGGGCACCTGTCCGTCCGAATGCATATCCCCACAACAAAAGAATGATGCAGATTCCTAAAGGCACTGCAAAGGTTCACAGTGGCAACTCTTTTGCAACTGAGAAATCCACAATGCCTGAGAGTCTAGCTCAATGGATTCACTTGGTCAACAAGGATGGTCCCATGACACGTATCAAGGTTGAGGGTCCTTCAACCCAAGAGAATCACCCTGTTGGGACATCATCTCGACAAGAGTTGCCTCAACAGGATGACATGGTGGATAACCCTCACAATATTCATAGGGACAACCACCCCCTCCTGTCTCTCTCCCCTCAACCCCCTGTACAATACCCCTCTTCGTCCCTTCACATGGTCCCTCTCTCCGCTCCGCATGATCGAGCCCACCCTGTCGTCTTCTCCCTTCTTCCTGCATTCCCGCCTGCGCTGTCATACTGTTGCCAAATCTCCTTGGGATGAAATTCAAGCATGAAGATTGTCCGTAAGTTTGTGCATAAGTGGATCGCGAAACTTGTTCCTCCGGCGGCAAAAGCAGACCGGCCGCACGACTCCAATGCAAACGACGCCTCTGCAGGCGCCCGACAGCGGGAACAAGGCGATACCTGTTTGCATAGCGGAGACCTCAATGCGGCCGCCCAATGCTATCGACTCGCCATCAAGTTGGCGCCAAACGACGCCAAAGCTCATTGCAAGCTGGGATTCGTCCTCAATGAGCTTGGGCAAGCCACGGAGGCCCGCCTGTGCTTTGTCCAGGCGCTATCGCTCGACCCTGGCTACGCGGACGCGCACTATTTGTCAGGCACCCTGTATCGAGCCGATCATCAATTCGACTTGGCCCTCGAGCATTTTCACAAAGCCATCTCGCTGATGCCCGAGTTTGAAAATACCTATCTTGATACCTGCCTGCTCCTGGTGCAATTGAAGCGCTTCGACGAGGCGGAGCAATTGATGAGCGAAGCAATCCGGCACATTCCCTCGTCTCCGAATCTGCATTTCTACCTCGGGAATGTCCATCATGAGTTGGAACAGCTCGATTCCGCCCTCACCTGTTTCCGGCAAGCAGTTGCGCTTCAGCCGGACCACGCGCAAGCGTGGGGAAATCTCGGCATCGTGCTGTTGAAACAGGATGAAGCAGGCGCTGCCATCGATGCCTTGCAACAGGCCATCAAGCTTGACCCGCACTATGTCGATGCGTACAACAATCTGGGCAATGCCCTGCTTCAATTCAACCGCTTCGACGAAGCCATGACGAGCTACCGCAATGGCCTGGCGATCGACCCCGCTTCCGAGCGATTGATCTACAACCGCGGCCTATTGTCCTTGTTGTTGGGTGACTTTGAATCGGGATGGCGCGACTACGAATACCGCTGGTACCGCACGGAACAAACCACCTCGAAAAATTTTCCGCAGCCGCTTTGGCTGAATGACGCCGACATCGCCGGACGCAGTATCTTGCTGCACGCTGAACAAGGCATAGGAGACGCGCTTCAATTTTGCCGTTACGTGGAAATGGTAGTGGCGCTGGGTCCAATCGTATATTTGGAGGTGCACCCGCAAATCAAATCGCTGATGCAGCGATTGCCCGGCGTTGCGGCAGTGGTGGCAATGGGCGAGCCGCTGCCGGAATTCGATTACCACTGTCCATTCGCCAGCCTGCCTTTGGCCTTTCATACCAGGCTCGACACCATCCCGGCCAAGACGCCCTATCTGCATGCGCCGCAAGAGAGAGTACTGCATTGGGAAAATCAATTGCGCGAATACCGGAAACCGCGCATCGGCATCGTGTGGGCCGGCGGGGTGCATCTGAAAAACGACAAAAATCGTTCGATCAAACTGGAGACCTTCTCCCGGATTCTGCAAAGTGAGAAGTACCAATTCCTCTCCCTGCAAAAAGACTTGCGCACCGGCGATGCCGCACTATTGGAGGGCATGCCAAGCGTCGTTCAACTGGGATCCCGATTGAACGACTTTGCCGACACTGCCGCGCTAGCCTCGACACTGGACTTGGTCATATCAGTCGACACATCCGTTGCCCATTTGGCTGGCGCCTTGTCCAAGCCGGTTTGGATACTCTTGCCCTACTCCCCCGACTTCCGCTGGCTGTTGAATCGCAGCGATAGCCCGTGGTATCCGACCGCATGACTTGGACCTCTCGTCCAGGTCATTTGAACCAATAAACTCTTCTCTCCGTCCCTTCGGGTGATGACTACCTTCCGCCCAGGCCAATCTCCCTCACGGAACCGCTCGGTGAGGCCACGAGGCTCGCGTGGTGCAGTGATCCCCCCGTCTCTCCCCTGGGGAGGTGAGCACTCTCCTACGCGCCTCTGCAAACCCGACCAAAGCATTCCTAAATCGAGCCACTGGCGCGGACTTGTATCCCGTTGAAGAGCAGAAGAAAAAGAAAGAAAGAGAAAAAAAACGAAGGGAGATTCATGGGCCAGCATGCGAAAGTATGTACGCGAATGATCTTCTATTTTTAAATGGGGGATACACATGCTTCGGGATATACCCCTGAGTTACATGTCAAAAAGGGGAAGAGGAGAAAAGGGAAAGGGAAAGAGGTAGAATACAAGAGGAGGGTTGAGGAGAGCGGCGCTCTGTTGATACCCCGAAAAATATCCTCGAGGGGGAGAATCTCGATGCAAGGGAAGCTCGCCATGTCACGCAATTTCCCCCTCTGCTCCTTGAGATGTCCCAGCTCCATTTCCACGGATGCCACTTCGTCCCTGGCAATGGCAAGCAAATCACTCGCCCTCCCGACGATCGCCTCGGCCTCGGCCAGCTCGGACCTGGCTGCAGTGAGATAGCCCTCTAGTTCCTCGATTCTACCCCTGAGGGCGTGGACATCTCGACGACCTCCCTCCAGGACCTTCTTGAGCTGCTCCCCACTGCTTCGACGCTCCTCCAAAGCTTGCAAATATTCACCCTCCTCAGCCTTGATGGCAGTAAGCTCGTTAGGGGCCCGAGTCTTAAGGAATTCATGACGGTTCACATATTTTAACAATAGTAAGACTCGTCGCGACCACTCCTCTAGGGGGCAACCCAGCACTTGTAACGCACCGGTTAGCTGCATCACTACCGCGTGCGCCCCTCGGTATGTGAGGGAGGGGTCGGCCATCATCGAGTGGAGCGTCAGCAGCATCTGCTGAACCGGTGCGTCCGAGGTAGCGTGGCCAATCAAAGGTATCCCTGGAAGATTGAACTCCACCGCACCATCCACGGCAGCCCATATCTCTGCATCCACCACAACCGAAGAAGAGGGGAGTGCCACGGCCAAATCACTACGGCCTCCCGCTTCAATGGGTAACCCCCGACTGGCTATCGCCAAGGGAGCTGCTGCAGCCGCAACTGAACCACCTGGCTCCGCTATCGCGAGGGGCTGCTCCTCCCTGCTCTCGGTCGGAGGAAGGGCGGGGAGCAGAGCTGACTCAGACACCGCTGCTGACGGCTCGGCCACCTCTTCCGCTGATGCCCCCTCCTCTCCGCGAACCGTAAGGCTGGCAAGTGTCTTCCCCAGGAGCCGGCCTTCCTCAGGTGTCACGAGCGACCGGGGAGGTGGAAGGGGAACCATGAGCTTCAGCCCGCTCCCCGACCGCAGGAACGACATGAGGCGCTCCACCTCTGTTGCTGAAAGTAGCCACGGCTCGTCGACCTCAGCAGGGCCCGCTGCCCCCCTCCGCTTCGCAATGGCCTTGCGGGCCTTGGCGGTGCGTGCCTCGGGGAGACTCTCTTCCTCCTGAAACACGAAAATGGGATTAGCCTTACATCAATCGAGATAGGTTGCCCCAAGCCTCGAGGAGGCGTAGGAGAGGTCCTGGAGGCCTCATTTTACCTCGGTCACCGGAACCATTCTGTCCTCCGATTCTATCTCTCCCTCCTCCAGAACCTCACCAGCCGTTGAGGCGGCCTCCGCAGCTGCCTCCTACTGCAGGACCTCGAATAAGGTCACCAGCTTCCCCAAGCCAGCGTCGCTGACCCCGGATGACTCTGCGGGCGCATCCGGGATGGGCGCCTCCATGGTTCCTGGTTGAGTTTGCTCCTACAGGTTGATCGGAGGATAAGGGACAGAGAGCCAAAAGCTAGCTATAAAAGGGGGGCCCCATATGAACGGGCCCACACTTATAAAATTCTCGCCCGAAGCTGCCTCATTAGAAGAGTAGTCGTAGTCTACCTTCTTGCTCGAGGAGGACTCAGCCGGGATAGGCTCCTCCCTTGTCGGGAAAGGGACTCTCGCTCGGTCACCTTCAGCCTCCTCCTCGTGTAGATCCACGTCGGCTCGGGGATCCCTCGGGCCTCTATCTACTCGGGAAGGGGACCGAGGGGAGCTGCCAAATGAGGAAGCATTCGAGTCAGACGAAAGTTCTTGGGCTTCCAGTGAATAGCAAAAAGAAAATACGTCAGCCACGTCAGTGGAAGGAATTACCCTGTTTGGTCTCCGCGACTGGGAGCAGGCTGGGGATTGTCTCCTCCGCGGAGGGCGTGACCCTAGGTGCAGTGGCTTCACCTTCATTCGGAGCAGGAGCAAGTGCGGGTTCCTCCGCAGGGACTGGAAGAAGAAACCCACGTAAGAGGCCTTGTCTCACGAGGCGAAAGGGTGTTAGGCGAAACAGCTAGCAAAGATCTCACCTGTGAGTTGGCTGCCCTCAGCCTGGGCAGCTGCGTACGCAGCCACGAATTTCTCGGCTTCAGCCTTCCTCTGCTCTAGTTCCTGTGGACTGATCGTCATACCAGGAGTCTGCACGGAATGTACCACCTTTGCTTTGGCTGAAAGAAGGATGCATGCACGTCATGCGTGAGCAATGAATTTCCCCCGAGGGGGGGGACTGGACCCTGAAAGGCATCGATATCTAAAAGCTTCACTTGTAGGACGGCTCGGCTCGGCCCGGGGCGTAGCGAACTTTACAAAGGATGGAACCGACGGGGGAGGGGAAGCTGAAGTCGTCCGGAAGACCTCCGCCCTCTTCCTCTCGACCTCCTCTTGCGCGGCCACCTTGGCAGCGGCAAGCACCTTCTCCACCGGTGACTTCTCCTGAGGCTCCCCAGTAGCCCCCAGCGAATGAGTGGGAGTGGGTGGAGGCTCGGACCCGACCCAGGCTTTGCCTACAGCTGGAATCGGTGGAGGTGGTGGCTCCTCCCTAGCTGATGAACATGAAAGGCGTCCGGGTGTGAGCAGCCCGTGCTAAAACAAAGATAGACCCCACCCAAAAGACAACCTTAACAAGGGAAATCTCACCTGTGGGTTGGCTCGATTCAGCCCGGCTGACCTCAAACTCCTCGAAGGACGGGATGCGAGGCGGTGAAGGAACGAACTCTGTGGACTTGGCGGTCTCCGCCCTCTGGCACTTAGCCACCCGCTGTCCCGCGGCCTATGCCTCGCCCAAAGCCTTCTTCACGGGTGACTTAGCCCGAGGCCTCTTCACAGGACGGGGTAACGGAGTCGTGGTTGGGGCCACTGGCGCCTCGTCAAAATAAGTCGACTTCTCCGCTTGCCGAAGGGGATTGCGGTACGTCACCAGTTGGGTGCTGTCCGGGTGGTCTATGATGGAAAGAAGACAAAGAGAACGAGGAGTTAGTTACCATTCGGCACTCGATAATGACCGGCAGAAGTAAAAAAGGGATGTAAGGCATGTGCACTGTAGTACATACCATGGGGGCCAAGTCAGCATGATTGGCCAGTAGCTTGTGGAGGGCGCCTGCTCCCGGCGGACCGCTTCCCGGACTAGCCAACACACGTCCCCGATCATCCGACAGTGGTCGACGAGGGCGGCCAAGTCAGCATGCTTCTTGGCCGATAGATGGCAGTACATGTTGAAGTGATCCATCCCCCATCCTTCGGCGTAGTGGTAGGCCACGTGTAATTGCTGCCCCAGGATGGCCGATGATCGAGCCTCGATTGTTAGCCCATGCACCCGCAGAAGGACATAGAGCCAAGTGGTATCCGCGTAGTTCTGCGGCTTCCGCTCGTCCCTCCTCACGAAGCTGCGGTAGGGGCAAATCAAGCCCTTCTCGGCTCGCCAGCTGGTCACAGGGGTGCCCTCCTCTTTCACCGGCAATGGGTAGTTGATCAGCTCTAGGCGGTCTGAGCCGATGCGGCAAAGGTCCCGCAGAGCCTTCTTGAAGTCATCTTTCACCACCGAAGGCAGCTTGGCCTGTGGCGTCGGTCTGCTCTCTCGGGCCGCCTTGCGAGCAATCATATACTCGGCCACATCCTTGCTTTTGCCGCGCCATAGGCGCAGGAGATGCTTTGGCTCGACATCAATAACGGGCACGGGCTGTCAGCTCAAAATTTTTCTCTCTGTCCCATCCCAGCAATCGATCTTGTGAGACCGATACATTTTAGAATTAGCGTCCTTGACCTGGATGTCGATTCTTTGAATATACACGTAGATGCTTTCATATTTCAAGTTTTATTCAAATTAGAATTTTCGTCCTTGACCAAGACGCCAATTCTTTGAATCTACGCCTTCGTAGAGAGGCGTTAATTAATTAGTGTCAGTCTCCTTAACGTGTATTCTTTTAGTTTTTTCAAGTTTTTAGTTCAACTTAAAATTCATAATTTCAGGAAATTTATGTCTCTTTATAGAGGCACATATTAATTAGCGGCCATATCAACTGTCCTGACGCCCTTTCCATTCCGTGTCCGGTTCGATTGCAACCTCCTCTGCATGGCGTTCCAAGCAGGATTAGGATCCTTTGGCCTTCGATGGAAGGTGATCCACATCATGGGGAGTTTTCCATGTTCTAAAACTTTTTAGAACAAGGATTTTTACACTATAATTACCACGATTGAAGCTCCTGGATTGATGGTTGAAAGCTTTTGAAGTTTTTCAAATGGTTACACAGAGAGTGAAGAAGTGAAATAGAGAGAAAGAATAAAAGAGTTTGAACGTCTTGAGCAGTTGAGATGAAGGTTTTAAAGTAAAAGGAGAGGATCCACGAGCTCTCTCTCCCTCTCTTTCTGTTTCTATGTTAGAAGAGGAAGTCACTGCCATCTCCTCCCTACTGTGCGAAGAAACCTCGGAGCCTTGGGTTTTGGAGGACCAACCTCCTTTTCTTCACCTTTCCTCTTACTTCAGTTCCCTGGTTTAATTTGCATCGCATTCATCCATCCTTAGCATCATTTTCTAGGATTTTTACTATTTATCATTCATCAACCTTCCCCTCTCTTAGTCTTTAAGGGGTTAAAAAAACACATAAGATGTGTTCATATCCATGTTATTTTATTCTATTTACATTGAGGATTGATACTACACCATCAAATTCTAATCCAATTGTCTATTTGCTTGTTGTTTTTATACTTTTTAAGGGTAATCAAGATAAAGACCCTCTTCATCGACTGGCCAATCGAAAGAGGAAGTGGAACTCACTCATCTCTATTGACACTCATTTTTAGCCCACAATATCCGTTATTTATCTTATTCATCATTTTTGATGTCCCGATAACTGTTGTATTGGAGCCTTCATTGGATAGATTTTGTGCCCATTTTATCATTCCCTAATCATTGAGCCTTGGGGATTTTGATTCCGTTGAGCCCTGGAGGTTGTTTTCTTCATTTCCGGCATTCCAAGTTGACTTATGGCCCATTTAGGTCAACTTCCATCAAGCATTCAGCCCCTTTTGCTGCACAGTCCTGAACATGGCCCTTTTTCATCCCATACCATTCCTCTATTCACTTGGTGCCCTTCAAAAAGTTGTTTTTCTTATAAAGCCCTAGATTTTCTTCTTCTACACCATTAGCCAGTTCTCCACCGATTTCAAGTTATTGGCATGTTTCCGACATGCTGCATTGTTCACCCACGAACACAATGTTTTATTTTTGTTCCTGCCCTATTTTCTCCCTCTTCTGATCATCTTCTTATCTTACTCTCTTCATAAAAGTTGTTCACGTTTTTGTTATCTACAACTTCTTCTTCTACTATGTTCACTAGTTGTACACCATTTTCATGATATTCTATGATCTCCAAAGTCGCATGAAGCCTACCCAGAAAATGTTCTCCATCAGCCTAGCGGCCCTGGGAAGACCGCTAGGTGATGGTGGCAGTCTTCCCTATAACGCACCAGGCGAGGTGCGTTAAAGCCACCCGAACATGAAAATCCACAGAAAACTCAGTTCACGGATGATATAGCGCACCTCTAGAGGTGCATCAAATGACTATAATACACCGGGGGTGGCGCATTATGTCACCTGGGTTTCGTGACTCCGAAGGTCAGAATCGAAACCCCACTCGATCGATCGAAATCGACGGGGGACGCGGCGAAACACAAAACCAAACCATCCTGTTAACCCATACCGACATTCCAAGCCTAAGCATGCAACTAGAATTGAAATACGATGCCCATGGAGATAATTTTAACATTTCCGCTAACACATTCACTGTCCCCATTGCCTTAATGGACAAAAAGTGCGCAGACTTAGTCAGTTGATCAATAATTACCTAGATCGCATCGAAGCCACCATGAGTTCTCAGTAAGCCCATAATAAAATCCATGCTGATGCTCTCCCACTTCCACTAGGGTATTTTGAGAGGCTTTAACTTCCCAGCAAGTCTAAAGTGCTCGACCTTGACTTCCTAACACACTAGGCATTTGCTCACGAATTCGACCACTTCTCTCTTCATGTTCGGCCACCAAAGTGTCCTCTTCAAATCCCGCTACAACTTTGAAGCTCCCGGTTGAATACTTCACTTGGACCTATGGGCTTCTTCAAGGATCTTATTCTTTCCTTCGGTTGAATCAGGGACACAAGTTCTTCTGTGGAATAGCAATCTGCCGTCATCGGTCAACAGGAAATCTGGTCGACTACTCAAGCTTCCTTCGATTTCCACAATCAATAGATCTTCATCTTTTAGGGTCTTGATCTCAACTAATAATTCTGGACGAAGCTGGACATGGGCGATCACCACCCGATCTTTCTTCTCTTCAACATTAAGATCTAAGTTTGCCAGTTGTTCCAACATCCTCCATTCTTGAAGTATTAAGCTTGGCAATCTGGCCATCGACTTTCAGCTTAAAGCATCTGATACCACATTCCCTTTCCTAGGATGGTACTCAATGGAGAAATCAAAATCCTTATGGTACTCGAGCCACCTTCTCTGCCTCATATTATGCTCCTTTTGGGAAAATAAATACCTCAGGCTCTTGTCATCAGAATATACTACAAAGGCTTCTCCATTCAAGTAGTGCCTCCAAATCTTCAAGGCAAACACAACTACAGTGAGCTCCATGTCACGCCCTGAGATTATGCAGCGAAAATAATTGGGAATGTGAGCAGCCAGCTAGTACGCCTCAAGCGAGTAATATAATTAGAGCGGAATCACATTCACACATAAGAAATGAATGCACAATAATTTAGACAAAACCTTGACCTTTATTGAATAATCATCCAAAGTACATACCATTGACTCTTTGACTTTTTGACTAACTAGATTCAATAAATGAAAAAATACACAATTGACACTTGACTATCACTAATGACAATCTAAAGCTTCGCTCCTTCTTTAATCACTCTCAGATCCATCACTTGAATAGTTTGAATCCGTCTCGCTAGAGAATTTCTTGAAAAAGATTAGAAAGTAGGGTAATGAGCACACTTGCCCAGTAGGTATCTTCATATCAACATGAAGGTATTGTTTAAGTAATTAACATTTTAGCTCTAGAGTATAAGATAAGTCACGAAAATATGATGAAACATGTAAATAACACAAGTGACACGAAAAACAAGATATGAAGAAGGTGAGATATGAGAATTCTTGTAGATTAGAAATATAGCTCAATTTATGTATTTGAAAAGCTCTAAACATTTTGAGCATTTGTCATGATGAAAATCAGCCTTTAATTGCTTCTTGTATTCACTCTTGAGCAACTTTGCACGACACGAGATAGAAACCAAGTCTGAAATTTTGTTATCATCAAAATCACCTGGAGAGACTCAACAATCTCCCCTTTTTTGATGATGATAAAACTTTAGATCATTAAGTGCATTGGCATGCCGTTAAAATCTGTTAGAGTTGGAAATCAACACTTTACATTCTTGCATATTCTCACATGGTTCTCGTACGTGGCGGAGTTTACCCTCATGCATAGTGAGCTATTTTAGATGGGTTGACATGTCTTGCATTCAACACTATTTGATATACATAGAGCCAATTAGAGAATAGGCAAACCAAATAATCAGCAAAGCAATCCATTTACAATGAACCATCCATCAAGTCAATACCAAGTCAAGCCATTCATTTATATGTGCCAAATTCACATGAAAGAAAATGAAAGTGAAGAAACCACATTTATGTCCAATACCAAGTCCATCCCATTCATTGCATTTCAAGTTCATTACAGAGATACTAGACAGATTACGTGATGGACACTGACTCACAATGTAAAAGATACAACTAATGTAGCCAAATGGCAAGCATTCATACAAACATGTGGACACAGAAACATAAGGTATATAGACCTATAGTAACTACTTCTCCCCCTTTGGCATCATCAAAAGAGAGGATAGGATACATGAAAGATGGACCAAAGGTGAACTACAAGACCCAAGGACAAACACTAAAGGGAGGAAACAGAACATCCTCAGTTGTCATCTTCAGGAGGCTGCTGATAGCCAAGGTGGCGGCGTATATCAGCAAGAGTGTGATCTTGATATTGAAGGCGGTGCTGAACATTGGAAAGGCTGTTCTCATGTGCCTAGCCATGGTGTTGGATATCAACAAGAGTGCGATTCATGAGGTGAAAGGCCTCGCGTGAATCTTCATGGCTGGCAGAGAGGGTAGTCATATGAGTGGATAGGTTGGCCATATTATTAGATAGGGTATCCAAGACTGTGGAGAAAGAGTCAATTCAGACGGACATTGAATCAAGCATAGTGTCAAAAGTGGCAAAGGAGATGTCAACGTGACTCCCAACGGTAGAAAGTTGCTCCCCAAAAGTATCCACTGTAGCCTCTATTCTAGCTAATCGCCTATCAACTCCCTCAAAATCTTCCCAAGAGGGCTATCTAGCACCTTGGGAAGATGATTCCCTATGATGGAACTATCGTGGTACCTCCGGATTTGCATGCTATGGAGGAGGAGGAACAGGCTGCTCCTCCGCCTGAACTGGAGGTGGGGCTTGCCCTTGAGCTTCCTGCTATCATTCCTCTTCTTCTTTATCATTTTCAGACTCTTCCCCATAAACTCTCACATCTTGGTGTAGCTCTCCATTAGCACCCCAATAGTACCCGAAGTTTGAGAATAGCTTATGTTTGTTGTAAACATCATCTTGTCGCACTGGAATGAACACTTCATCGGCCAAGCTGATCTCGACATAAATGAATACTCCAGTTAATTGAGATGCATAAGGTAAAGATCTTCTTTGCGTATGACATGACCCAACTAAATTCGTCATAAGGCAACCCATGTTTATGGTCACCCCATTCATCACATGATAAAATAGGAACCTGTGCACTTCAGTGACTTCATTTCGACTTTCACCCTTGGGATACCATGGAGAACCGAGGTAGAATGGCGTGATTTCTGCGAATAAGGTAGGGGGATGGAACCCTCTCACTTCCCATTGCAATTTCTCGTGATCTAGTGTTGTTAATCGCGAGATACAGTGGTTTGATCACTGGAAAAATGGGTTTGGCATGAGTTCTTTCAGTCTTTTGATATGTATGTGGAAAACACTTGTTATTCATGTCACTTTTTGGGTTTAAATGGATGTATTTAGCGCATGAAAGCATGAAATATGGTTATTTCTTGTATTTCCACTCGTTGGAGTCTATTGGGATGGGATTTTGGGTAGTTCGCCCATTCCCATATCGGAAGACTGAATGCAGTCACCATGTTAAGCATCTGGAAGAGGTCACGGTGTACCTAGAGATCGTGTCCAAAGTTATGGGGGGGGGCTAGGTTGGTAAGTCTTAACGTAGTGGTCAGGGTGACCACCTTTAAGATGGACATGATCACTCGACCAACTACGTCTCTGATAGACGTGGCGCCTATCTCGACCGCATTCAGCAAGGAGGGTTGAGCAAACCCCTTGGTCCGGTCGACTGAAACCCCTTGACCCAATGCAAAAAATGGCCTTTTCGGCTATGAAAACTTGGTTTTTCACAATGAAACTTAAATAGAGGAATTTTTGGATAAAATAAGTAAGTAATTAGGGATGTAAACCTTACGAGGGCCATCTCATGGTGGGATGCCCGATGACTGTGGGTGTATCCCATGGTGGGGAAATGTGAATAGTTTATGGTTTCCCAAGATAGCAAGCTCAGTGGCCTTGTACCATGCGGGCTTAGACTCATGTTTCGTATAACAAACATGTGTCCACGACCGGCTATACGTCAACGGTTTCACAGTGTGTCCCTACTTGAAGTGACCTTATCTCACTAGTCATAGCTTACCTGGGCAAGCGTGTGCCGACCCACTTGGGAGTAGTGGAGAGCTAGACCCGAGAGAGATGATTTTAGGCTGATTTTCATAGGGCCACCCACTGTGGTGGCTCGAGTCTGGGCCGAGAGAAAAATCAGCTAAAGGGCCCGACGTAGTGCAATCAATCAGTGTGTGCACACGGTGTTGGGAACTTCAGACACGTACTGACGAGCACCACCCTGACTAGACCCATGTCTTGCATTCCGCGTATGGTGTCCTGAGGCTGTGGACTAAGTCGTCAGTAGACACATTCGGCCTTGCTTCTAGTGGGTAGTGCTTCTGTCACTCGAGTGTAGAGACCTTAGTTTCTTACAATTGTGGTTTAGTATTCGGGCGGCCGAGGGTATTCTAATGAATGGCATCGTCACGTGATTTATTATGAATAGCTGTGGTACACATGTGACAAACTTACTTTCCTTTAATTATTAATTGCTGTTCTTTTATTATAGTCACCGTGTACTTATTTTTGTGCGGTGGAGATCCGCGGGACCCCTATCGAGCCGATGAGATGAGACTCTCCCCCTTTTATTTTCAGGTGAGGCGCGGCTTGCTCTTTGCACTTCAGAGGCCTCGCTTGGAGCCAGCGGTCAGTCTTAGAACTAGTTTGCCAGAGGCAGGGTATGCCCCGTGGCCTTGTACATTTTTAGTTACTGCACTTATGAATGGGCATGTAGATTCTAGACTGTGTAATTGTTAAATTATATAATTATTTATTCCTTGCGTTAATGGTGTTAAACATTAGTGAGTTGTAATTATTTAAATTCTTATACACTGCCACACCATCCCACAACCACAAAGATAGAGTCATACTTTTGGAGGGTGTGGTTCAAACCATGAGTCTTTTCCTACTATATATACTTTGACCTACTACGTACGTACCCATGAATCAATCAACGTCGACCATTTCGGGTCGCATTTCCCTTCTTTCAATCAGGAAGATACAGAGGGAGAGAGAGAGAGAGAGAGAATTTGTCTGTGGAGTTCCATTGTTTCAAGTCCCTTCTTCGTTTTTCACCCCATCACTTGTCAGTCTGTCTCATCATTAACTGCATATGAATTATGGAGGGGGAGACAAGCCAAGATGGTGTGCAGAACGAAGAATAATGGCCAAAAATACTGAGACCTATAATATTATTATTTGTGGTAATACTAATAATAATACATATAAGAAATAATATGAGAAGCCTTGTTAGGTTAATTATATCAGTTGGCGTGTCCATCTGGTGTGATGTTTCTATATTGTCCTTGGATACAACAACTGCCACCACCATCACCATTCACCACCCCGTCTGCCCCCATTCTTCTCAGGGCGCAGAGATGGACTTTTTCCTTTCCATGAACCTCTTTAAAGGCCGTTTTAAATGCACCCCCACCCCCTCATTCACCACCTCCTCTCCTTCTACATTCATAAATTAATGCGTCAGAATCATTGCTGCTATTATTATCTCCCTTATGATTTGATTTCCTTGTCATTGCCATAGGCCAATATTGAAATCGGCCATGAACAGTTGAGAGCTTTCCTGGGCCAGCTTGCAGACTTCCTAAGGAATCAGAAATATACATATGAAATACCCTTATAATATGTCAATGCAATCTATATTTTGTGCAAGATCATCTGAATGTGGCACGTACTCACCACTCTCCCTTTCCTTTATAAGAGAAAAGAAGTAAATTTAGTATTACTGAGCTTAGGATTCTTAATTTTACGCAACTCGATCATCTGACATCGAGCACGGTCAAAATAACATCAAAATAAAAATGGCAAAAAATGTAGCATGCATAAACAATGTCACCGTAACATTTTTCAACACATCATGATATATTATGCAAGGCACTCTTTTTTCTCTTTTTGCAACTTACAACGTACCCTTGACGTGTAGAATTTCGGTGTACTCATCTATAAAAATGGCTTTGTTCCCCTCCTTCACGTAAACAAATTAATCCCTTTGCTTCTCTCCACGTAAAATTTTGGGGATAAGTGGAGGGGAAGCCACAGACGGGCATCTCTCCCTTCACTTCTTCCACATGTACTGATCTCATATGTGTGGTGTCAGTGCTTTTAATGGAGGCCCCCGTTGCTCTCCCCCATGCAGGGCCAAACTGATCTACATTGAATGCTGTCTGTTACGTTTTCTTTGAACTTAAAGTCCACCGCACTCCCCCAACCCAGAGCAAGACATCTCGACATAAACGTCCACACACATTAAATTGAAAGGAGACAGAAAAAAAAATTAGGTTGGGGATGGCTGAATGCCCACACATTCACGAGGAACCCATCTGCATGGGCACCCCTTCCATCCTCCCAAAATGAAGGATACCCAATGCTTGATTATTAAAAGAAAGATGCCGAACATAACATATATAGAGATATATAATTAATGACGCACAGTAAGCAGAAAAGTTTATATTCTCTACTATATGTTCATGTCTGGATGCCAGTGGCAGGGAATTGCCTGCTGAGGTGATGTGAGTCTCATCACCTGTAGAAATCAGCAATCCGTGAGTCCAGAACTTAACACTTAGAAAAATATGAAAACCAATTGTGATAACATGAATTTAACAAAAGGATGATAAAATAATTACATTATGGTAGATAAGCATCTTACTAAAATTCACCCTTTCCTAATGGCGATAGCAGAGGAATGTAGAAAAATAAAGAAAGCCAATTGAGTAACTGACAGGTTAAAGGAAGGGAAGAGAGAATTGAATAGAATTGGATTCTGATTGAGGACGTTGTAAATAGTACTAGGCTGCTACACTAGGACAGAGTTAGAGACAAAGGGACAAAATGTGCATCAAAAGGGACGCATATTTAGAATGGACCCAAATGCACCCATTGCATATTTCTATTGCTGCATTGTTGTGAATTAAAGCCAAAGAAAAAAAACCCTCTGCATTTTTGAAGTCTAATGCACAATTGGAATTACTGAAGACTTCCCTACATTACTGAATTCAGATGTAGTCGGCTATCTCTGTGGAAGCTCAAACAAGGATAATGACAATCATTTGCTAGGGTCTTTGTGGTTCATGGGCTTCAGACATCTGGTACACGGCACCTAAATGTTGATGCAATGAGTGCTTTTGAGGTATCGGGTGTCTTGCCTGCAACAAGAAGGAGAGTATGCACTATGTGTAGCCAACCTGGAGGTTATTGCATATAATGTAGAGTGGTGGATTGCTCTATTTATTTCCATCCATGGTGTGCACATTTGAAGGGCTCGTTATAAAGTGAAATAGAAAGTGCTAATAATGAGAATGCTAGGTTCTGTGGGAGATATCTTGTCCATGCCACACATCACAATTATCATTCTAATGGAATTCCTATGGAAGCTGGAATAGAGAGCCCCAGAATGAAGGGATTTTCCTGTGCACAGACCTTAAAACCCCATTCCTACGTCGACCCACATTCCTGCATCGACCTTAAGCCCTCACCCGCATACATCAGCCTCGAGCTGCTAGCATCGACAAACATTCCTACGCTGATGCACATTCCTGCATTGACCTTAAGCCCTCACCCGCATACATCAGCCTCGAGCCGCTAGCGTCGACGCACATTCCTGTGTCGACCTTAATCCCTCACCCACATGCATACGCCTCGCGCCGCTAGCATGGACGCAAATTCCTACGTTGACCTTAAGCCATCGCCCACATGCATCGACCTCCAGCCATGCTGCGTCGGCCCTTCAGCCCAGCCTACTCGGGCTCCCAATCCAGCCTGCTCAGACCTTTAGCCCAGCCTACTCGGACCTCCAGCCAACCTGCTCGAACCTCCAGCCAACCTGCTCAGACCTGTAGCCCATCTTGCTCAGACTTTAAACCCCCATATGCATAGACCTAAACCCACATGCATCAATCTTAAAACCAAAACCTGTACCGACCACCCATGGGCATGACCCAAACCTCCACCGACCTCTCATGTGCCTAACCAAAACTTGCACTGACCCCCAAATGTGCATAACCAAAACCTACACCAACCTCCCATGTGCACAGACCTTGAACCCCAAGGTGCATTGACCTTCCTACATGCACTGACCTTCACCCCACATATGCATCGACCTTAGGCCTTAGATCTCACATGCATCGACCTTAGTCTCCAAGCTACATGGACTTCTTTCCCGGCCAAGGTCCACACACGTGTGGCGTTCAGGTCTGCACACATTTGAAACTCAACTTAGTGCACATCATTCTCTTAGCTGAATAAGATCGATGCACATCCTACTTCGTACAAATATTTCGACGATAAGATTTCCTATATAAGCTCACACCCAATCATCGGAACTCAACTCAGTACTACATATCACATTACAAAAAACAAAAAAATTACATTCAAGTCCCACGCCGGACGGCGGCGCAGCGGACACCCCGCATGCGCAGGTGGGCGCGGGTTCGATCCACACCTCCGGCAATGCCCGGACCCTGCATTTCCCCTCCCCTATAAACAAAACAAAAAAAACCTACCCAGAAGAAATTACATTCAATGAGTCAGAAGGAAATAATCAGTGTAACTACTACTGTCAACGGCTATGCATTTCTTGCTTTCTTGCTTTCTTTTTGTATTTACAACTCAATTCCAGCTTCAGCTTCAGTCAAGATGGCACTACTCTGACTCAACAAATGATCGCAGATCTGTAGAAGCTGATCAGCAAGAAGACCAACGCCTGGACTCCGGCCATCATTATATCTATGTGCATTAAAATTGATTTGCCAAACATCACGCCTGAAGTCCTCTCGGCTCTGGTACTCCATTCTCCTCACCTTCTCTTTGATGGTGGAGAGATCCATGGGGTGCTTGATGATGTCAAGGTAGTCAGGGGCTTCTCTCTTTGAAACTGGTTTCATGAATAGATATGATACCTCATTGTGTTCCCTTAAACCGTTCACTATGTTCTCCAAAATGTTCGACAGCAGCACCTCTCCTCCTCGACGGCGCTTCGTTGGTAATGCAACTTGGCAACCCAAGTCATCTGTGGGCAGTCCCTTCACTACTTGATCCCTGTCATGCATCCTTCTGGCTTCCCGGCTTGTCTTGTACTCCTTCGCGTATGAACCCAAGGAAACAGGCTTCGGTTTCTTTTCCTTTCCCTTTCGTGCATCGACTCTCTCTGCTTCCCCATGTCCATCAATTCGGAGCGATGTCCTCCCTGGAGTCCTCCAAAGTGGTTCTTCTGCCATCTTCTCATATCTTTTATTTTCCCCTAAAATTTTCCTCTGTTCCACAGTCTTCCCAGTCTTTCTAATTTCCGTCTCTTTAGGGGGCCGCTCGCTCGGCTGCTTATCCTCCTTTGGGCTTGCTGGTTTCGAAATCGTTCTTGCGTCTGTAGACTCATTATCCTGTTGCATCCCAGCAGCTTGTGTGCCCTGCTGCACATTGCTAACATCTTTTGGTGGTTTGAAGCTGATTTTCTGCTGAGTGGGGAGCCTTAAAGTAAGAGGAGATTTTTGCACCTTTTCGTGCTTGTCCTCTGATTTCTTATTGCATGAAGTTGCTGTAGCTTCATTTAGCTTTGTGACTGATTTAGTATCAGTTTCTTGTTTTGAGGTCGACAGTTTCTCTGAATGGTCAGGTCCTGCTAAGTTACTTTGATGATGCTCATCAGTAAGAAAATATTTAAACTTCAAGTGAAGTCCTCCATGCACATCTATCCCCGATTTGTCACTTCTTTCAGAGAGTTCCACTCTCAGAAATTTATTGTTTGAAGTTTGAAAGGGCAGCTCCATCCCCACTTCAATAGGGTTAGATTTGGCTGATCCATTTTCTGATTCTGATGCTCCCAATGCTTCTCGGTATTTGGTACAATTCTTGTTAGTCTTCATGTGTCCCATCTGGCCGCAAGCTCCACATGCAAAGATTTGTCTCTTTGGTCTGTCAATAATAAGTTCCTTTCTATCCATAATACCTTGCCCATCTTCCATTGCCATGTCTTGCCTTTTGACCAGTCCCCAGTGTGGGGCCATCAGGTATGTAATTGAGCACTTGATTCTTTTAGGGTGGATTACTTTATTTTGCCCACCCATATTGAGTTTTGATTGGGATTGATTACAGGTACCTCTTTCCCTCTGGAGGAGGGAGAGCTTCCTCGGGACATGGCCCGGGTATTAGGAGACGAGCCTCCCATCACAGCTGCTACTGGGGGCAATGAGGAGTTCGTCGACATTGAGGGGGTTTCCGAAGGGGACACGCTAGCTGGTGAGCTTCTTACTTAGCACCTTTGACTAGGGAGCTATCTTCATGCGAGGCTGGGCTTGATAGTAGTCTAACTTAGCATCTCGATGCACAGGTGCCTCTTATTTGCCTGCAGCCAGGGGTTCACCAGTGACCTCGTCTGGTTATTCAGGCAGTGGCAGTGCAATGATGGAGACTGACGAGAGCTCAAGCTTGAGCTCTTCTTCCTCCGAGGCCTCGTCTGCCGGGGACGCCGAGATGGAGGCGGTGTTGGAAGGTATATACAGCTCCTTCTCTCCTCCTCATTGGCTTTGATGTAGAGTTTATGGCAGAGTGCTGACATTTTGTGTTATGTCCAGGACTGGGGTTTGAGGAGGAGCATGTGTCGGCTCCCGTCGAGGAGGATCAGGGAGAGCCCTTCACCTCCCCCATGGCCACTGAGGACGACCGGATTACAGGGGAGCCTCTGCCATCTCCAACTCCAGCAGGGGATACTGCCGAGGTGGAGGAGAGGTTACCCTCACCGACCCCGAGCAGGGATGTTGCAGGCATGGCGGGAGCCACACCAGGTGAGAGTTAGGATCTTTCTCAGGTTTTTCACCTTGTCTTATCATAGGGAAGCCTTGAATGTTGCTGACCCATTTTGTGTTTGGTGGGGTTGTGTAGGTTCTTCCGGTGTGCTGGCTAAGGTGGGTCACTCCTCCCTAGAGTTGGGGATCGAGTGGCCAACACCTGTTTCGCCAGCGAAGCCACTGCTGGACTGCCAGCGTGGCTGTAGCCTTGCTCCAGCGACCCCAGGGCTACGTAGGAAGTGATCCTCTCCCTTCTCCGGAGGAGCTTCGGCATCGACTGAGGGATTGCACACAAGGCTACCACGACCTTGGATTCCCTCGTGAGCTCTGGATGTCTGGCTTGGCCGGCATTTGGGCAGAGTACCTACGACTCCTGGAGGCTCAGGAGCAGAGGGCTTGGCGACTAGCGGCCGTTCAAGAGGTGTGGGAGCAGAGGGCTTGGCTAGCATTGGCAACTGCCGAGCAGAGGAGGTGTGCAGATGCGGCTGTGTCACTTGCTCGGGACCGTGCCGTGTGGCTGAGCGAGGCAGAGAGCAGGGCGGAGGCCTTGGAAAAGGCCCTGGAGGAGCAGCGACGAGACGTGGACCTCGCTGAGGCCGAGTGGCAGACTGTTGAGATAGGGGCCGAGGCGAGCGTGCAGCTTGCGTCGACCTTAGAGGCAGAGCTGGCTGCCACAGAGTCTCGCCTGGCGGCGCTTGAGGGGAGTGAGCCTGGGCTGTGATTGTATCATTTCTTCCCCTCATTTTTTGTTATCCAAATTGTACATCTTTTGTTACCCCAAGGGCATGTCTTGGGCTCCCTTTTACAGAGCATCAATGACAAATTTCGTATTTTGATGTTGTTATTTACTGAGTTGTTCCACTTCTTGTTCCATGGAGTAGTGTCAGATGCAGGGACTGGCGACCACTTACTGTTAGTTTGTTTGATTCTTCCCTACCACGTATTAGTACAGGCGGCAATGAGCCGGGTTCACCTGAATTTCAGGCATTGAAACAGGGAACTGGATTCGGGTTTTGAATGAAGGGAGTTAAGGGCTAGGTACTTGGGAGAGTAGGGGAAGAGACCAGACACTGGGGGCCAGTTCCTCGAAGAGGAGGGCCCATGTTGTATGGGGTTAGCGTAGGTTCATTAAGATGTGGCGACCTACGAGGCGAGGGTCGAAAATTGGTTCTGGAATGCATCGGTTATGGGTCGATGCCTGTATGCTGGTTGTCTTTATGTTGTTAGAACTGGTGACTGGTACTGGGATTGGGTGGCTAGCCTGTAAAGGCGTTGAAGCCACGATAGTGGAACTGGGACTGGGACTGGGACTGGGTGACTGGCCTATAGAGGTGTTGAAGCCACGATGCTGGGACTGGGACTGGGACTGAGTGGCTGGCCTGTAAAGGCGTTAAAGCCATGATACTGGGACTGGGACAAGGTGGCTAGCCTGTAAAGGCATTGAAGCCACGATACTGGGACTGGGACTGGGTGGCTGGCCGGTAGAGGCGTTGAAGCCACGGTGCTGGAACTGGGACTGGGTGGCTGGCCTGTAAAGGCGTTGAAGCCACAGTGCTGGAACTGGGACTGGGTGGCTGGCCTGTAAAGGCGTTGAAGCCACGGTGCTGGAACAGGGACTGGTACTGGGACTGGGGTGCCCCGTCTCTCGGGAGTGTAGGGGTCACCATCATCGTGGAGTGATGCCGAGGTCGTCATTGACAGGATGTCGCGGTCGACGACCCTCGTCGATGAGGGGCAGAGAGGGAGAAGATTTTTCTATTTTTCTCTTTACCAGCTCTGCCGTCCTTACGGGTTTTCGCCAGAGCTGGCCCCCTTTGGCTTTTTCTGATATGTCCTTGCGGATTTTCATACCGAGGGGTCACCTAATTTTGCTTGAGGTGTCCTTTTGGATTTTCACCTCAGCTGGGTTGGTGACAATTTTTGCCCCTAGTCGTCTCCTCATGGAGGAGGGAAACGACTGTGTCCGTCGGGATATCTCTATTTTTAACCCCATTTTGATTGATTTTTGTTATTCTATTTCATTCTGGGGATCATTGTCTGTAGCATGGTGCTGTTAAGGGACGTGCTCGAGGACCGGGGAAGGTAATGGATGAGGTATGGGTTTACCCCGATCCAGGGTTTTGGGGGGTTGTGGAACTGTGAGATCGAGGGGTATATTGCCTTGGCCAAATGTAACTGGGTGTACTTGGAGATGGAATACGGGAGAGTGTAAAGGCGGAGGTCTGAGGTAAGCTGGGATTGGGTTTTATTGGACTAGCGACTGGAATGTCGTGTGGGGACTAGAATCGGCTGGAAACTGGCAAAGGTAATATAAGAGATGACCGGGAAGTGTTGGGCTACTGGTCTGGAGATGTGGATCAATCAGTGATCGGTGCAAGAGTGTCTCGTGTCCTATGGGAAGGTAGGTGAAGACCACCCTGGCTGGTGGGGGAAGAGAAGTGTTCCCGTTATTGGCTCCAACACCCTTTCGAGTTTGCACCAGAGCCGACCCCCTTTAGCTTTTTCCGACGCGCCCTTGCGAGTTTTCACGTCAAGGGGTTTCCCAAATTTGCTTGAGACATCCCTTTCAGGATTTCACCTCAACCGGGTTGTTGGCCTTTTTGCCCCCAGCCGCCTCCTCACGGAGGGGGATGACTGGGTCCGCCGGGGCATCTCTATGTTTAGCCTCATTTTTTTATTTTTTATTTACTTACCTGGGAGCCCGACGGTTGGGCTGTGGTCGGTGCAGTGGTGCCCCTTGCTCTTGTCATTGTGAGGATGAAGATAGGAGACTAGCTTTCGAGAACATCTAACGATGACTCTAGGAGGAGCCCGGATGGCCCCAAGGCTTGATTGGAGAGATGGACCGGAAGGGGTGAATGTAACGACCCAGATCCCGGATACCAGATATATTCGATAAGATTGTCAAATATACCTGATATCACTTGGAATCTGCGAGGCCTCCCAAGGGTGGTAAAGCCCCTAAAGGGAAAGAGGATTGTCGTGAGGGGTACATTGAACTGACAGATATGGCAGGAGCAATAATATTTCATTAAGTTGGATTGCTAAAGTAGCAGAAATAAAACTACCTTTTAATTAGCAGATTATATTAACAATTATTACCCAGAGTCAAGTCCAAAGAAAAGACAACAAGTGTCATGTACAGTCGACAGAAAGAAAGAACGTACCAGAAAGTCAGGGAAGCCCGACGAGGGTACCAGCTAGCCACACTAGATGCTACGAGCTCGCATCCCAGGGACACGCGGAAGCAGAATGAACGACCACCACCTGAAAAGTAGGGGTGAGTCTCGTGTCACTGGCTCAGTAGGGGTCATGCGGATCCCCACCAAGAAAAATACGTAGTAACACGCTAAAACAGCAGGCAAGCAACAGTAGTAGTAAAGCGGGAAAGCTAACTACGGCCACCCTTGACACGGCTACTACAGCACACAAAAAGAAAAATCACAGAAAGCCAGTTCTGGTACCAGGTTGCAGTCATGTCAGGACCACTAAAAGAATATGACGGTCTAGACTAGACCGCTATCAAGTGAATAGTCAATGAGGTCAACGTCGACTTAGTGGACTTTCGGGTCAATGCATAAGAGGGGAAAAGATGAAAACGGTCCTCGTAGGGCCACTATTTAAAGGTGACAGTCCGAGAAGGACCACTACCAGGTTGGGTCCAGCAAAAGGCAAAGTTCTGTCAACTTAAATAGGTTCTCAATCTATTTAGGGCATGGTGGAACCGAACCAAAGTTCAGCCCACGTATCCCAGGCCGATTAAGGGGACTTAGGTCAACTTAAACAGGGCTAGGTAGACTTGGAACAAGGGTAATTTGACCTGGTAAACTAGCACACATGCCAAGTCAGAAAGCAGAGGGCAGTCACGCCATGGCCACTACCTGAAGGTAGCAGTCCCCACAGGGCCGCCTTCTGGTCGAAACAGGCAGAACTGTCATGAACTCGATCTACCCAAAATGTGAATCGGTCAAGTCGGTGGGTTCAGGCTTTCAGGGTAGAATCCGCCCGACATCCGAGTGGGAATCCCATGCTCGCAGTGTCTTACCGAGGTCTTAAGGTAGTGTTTCTAGTCCGACGAAAGGAATATCTGGTAGAGAGTCCCAATTATCCGGCATAAAATAGAGTGAACGGTAAGTCACCACCACCGAATGGCATGGCCCTCGAACAATCTCAATAAAGTAATCGACTAACAGTCCAACAGGTGACAGAGTTGCCTCAATCAATGCAATCATGGATAGATTTAGTCACAATTAACTACTTGTTTACAACAAGAGGAACATGACCAGCCATGATTTGAAGGGAAAAGAAATAATATTCCATCAGCCATGAACCACAGGTAGATTTAATTTAGATGTTCCATATAACCTAGTCATTTGGTGTGTTTTTACCCTAATCATTTTGTCTATTCAGAGAGAAATATGAGCGAAAAATGTAGTGATCAGTCTGTAACCCGAGCGCTGATGGCGGTCAGAAGAGGGCCGCTACCATCTAGTAGCGGTCTGTCAATGAACGCTATCTGGCCACGATACTCAAAATCAAAACCTCCCCTGCCAGAGGGAGACGATGGTCTGTCAGGCAGTCGCTACTTCTAGCGGCGGTCCGAGGTATGACTGCTACCAGGATTTCTGCCCTGGCCTCTAGTGAACCCTGACACACCTTGTTTATAACTTAAAATTCATGCAGTGTGATGAACTAGAATTGGGCAAAACAGTATCAATAGAAAGAGAACAAAATTTTGTACAGGATAGCATGCTTAGTTAGAGATTTAGCCTGCCAGAATCTTAACTTTAGATAGATATATAATGATGAAAAGAACACTATCAGAACCCTAACTTGACATGCCTTAATTAAAAGTCCAATTATGAATGCTATACTAGACAATATTTGGGCTATTTAATATCAAAATGAAGAGGACTCAAAGGCACACATGATGGTATAAGTTAATTAGCATTTGGCCTTGGAGAACCTACCCTAAATGAGAGAAGAAAGGATGGCGACGTTGAAACCTGGAAGAGAAAACCTGCTCTTAAACTCGTCGTCTCTGTCCTCAGATGCACACACCAATGGCTGCTACGACCAAAGGGGGTTCTCGTGAGTGTTAGGCAACATCTTATAGGGGAGTAGCTTCTGGGAATAATGTACGTACCTAGGCATTGAAGAAATGTAGCGGACAAACCATCTGCAAATTCTTAGGGAGACGGGTCTGGTGCAGGTCTCCCAACATTTTGTAGATGAGGCATAATGACACTGGGCAAAGAGAGAGCTCTATGCCCTAAGCCATCAGGCAAGCGGGATAGATGGCTTCAGCTCTGATCACGCTCTCGTCGCCTTGCGGGAGAGCAAAGGAGCAAATCCAATAAGTTAGGTACGCAGCACAGTGCGTGACTGCATCAACACCAGCGGGGTTCAGACCTCCTTGCTGCCCTTCCTTCAGAACAGGCGGGACAGCAGCTTGTCGTCAGACTCTCTTCTTCTGCTTCAAGGCAGTTGGTGTTACTATAGGAAAGTTCTCATACTTTTGCTCCCCATTGAAGAAATATTGAAGCCAAGTACCCATCCGCACGCGTCTCTTTTCTCCAAGCTTGCGTGCTTCCCTAGTATCGTACGATGAGCGACAGAGTGTACAATACGCCTTCATCAGATAGCGATAAGCGAAGCCTGCTAAATACCGACCCTCACTGTCAGTCTGATCCTTCAGTCAATCTGCCCAACAAACTTCCTCATATGGCTCACCGTTAATCAGCAAGCCACTAAGCTGTGAAAGACTCCAAATATCTAAAGAAGTCTCTCCCTCTAAAGTGTAAAAAGTATTATACTCTGGGCAGAAGACTTCAATCATACTGCAGCATAAACCCCAGGAGATAGGGTAGCGATACCTCGAGGTGTACACACTGTGATATATGCCGACCTTGACCAAGATGGGAGCATAATGTTACAGGACATAGTCCGTGAACTCTACCACTTCGGAATTGAATGCATGGGCATCGGTGGCCTTCAGCTCGGCAAACCACCCTATAGAGATCTGATGCTTGAATCGGACCGCCAAGCAGTCTAGCAGAAAAGATTCTTCTCTATACCCCCACTTCAACGGGGCTAAGAACAGACCAAATCTGGGCTTCTCTCAGTCAACACGACCCACAGTTTCATTCCAGCAAGTGGGTACAAACTCGGGTGCTCTGGTTAGCATCCCGTCCGCTGGAGCCAATCCCTGGATCCCTAACACAGCACTCCATTTGCGAGGTTCACCAGGCAAGTAGATAGGCCTTCCTCGCACCACGAAGTCTGTTAAGCTGTCCCTCTCAATGAGCAGTGCCTGCTCAGCCCTCCGGACAAGGAATAAATCCCTCTTCCCTTGAAAGTTAAATCGCCTGAGGAAGGACACTAAATATTTATTTTTGGGATGATCCCGCCTGATGTCAACTCCGCGGTCATACTTGAAGGAATCACCCCCAATAATAAGAAGGCGACCAGTATCCACCGTATCGGTGCCTGAGTCTGAAGATTCTGCGACTATAGCAAGCTGCTCATGACACTAGTCCAGGGAATTAACATTTTTCCACATCACCACGACCCGGGAAGCAGAAGAAGAAGAACCAGATGCCATCTTATCTGCAAAAGCACACTAATAAGAATAAACAATGTCAGTAAATAGTTGATGAGAATGAAATTTCTGACAAAATTTCGGTAGAGTCTCCCCAGCCCGAGGGTTTGCCAGGAAAAAGTGGGAACACGTCCACCAGGGGATAGTCCCTAAAATAGGCCGTGGGTATCACACCGAGGCCAAAACAGAACACCCAAGGGAATAGCTCTGAGGACAAGCCTACTAGGAGCCTCCAATATATGGAAGCTAACTAATGTTAAAACTTGGTTTGGTTACTTTTGTCCTTTTCTTCCAATCATATCTCTCTTGTCCTTATCAAATAATAAAGCACAAATTTTAATCATGGTTATGTTGGAAATTGGAATAATGATATTACGATTGTTCTGACAGTCACTCCACTCTGGTGGAATTGACTGACCGCCATACACTCATTTTTTGATATTTTACAACCCTCAATTCTTGTAATGGCTGGAACTCTCCGTCAGATATTCCTTCCATCGGACTAGGATATCCATTACGAGACCTCCGTCAGTCCCCGCGAGCCTAGGATTCCCATTAGGATGTCGGGTAGGTTGTACCTCAATATTCTGCACCTGTTAACTCGATTGGATCGCTTGTTTGGCTATGTCTGGAGTCACGGCCCACAGGAGACCATTTGAGTCCCTATGCAGCCCATATCTGACCATTTAATTCCATTCAGCAGCTCATTGGAGACCGTTTATATACTGGCCAAGTGCTAGATCTAGCTGGTCGATTCCCCTTGACCTTTCTTCAACCTAGCCATGATTAAGTCAACCTAGAGCCTCTAGACTGACCTGAGAACTGTGGGTTGAACCCTGGTTCGGTTCCACCATGCCTCGGGCGGCCTAGGAGCCCTATTAGGTTGATTACTCTAGCCTAGCTTGACCCTTTTATTACACGGTTATGAGTGGACCATTTCACCCATTGAGCGGACCATTTATGGACCATTTTACTCTTCCGAATGGCCCATCTCGGACCATTCAAATCTTCATACGGCCCATGAAGGATCGTTTATTCTTGGCACCGAACTGGGTTCCCCTTGGCCCAGTTCATCTCCCACGGTCTAGTATAAGACCATTTATGTCATAAGCGACCCTAGTGTGACCACGTAATTCCCAGAGCTTGATCTTTCATGTTTTCTTGCATGCTTCGATGGTTGAGCCATTGATGGCTTGTGTTGTTAATCCTTGGCTTGTTCTCAAACATTTTCCAGACCATAGGTTGATGATTTCCATCATTTTCCTGGCCAAGTCCAGTAAATGTCTAGACATAACTTGGGATCTTGGATCCACTAAATCAATGCCAACGTATCATAAGGGCCCAGTCTGGTCCTGGGAGGAGCACCTGAAAAGTACTAGTGCCCCAGGGAGTTGTAATGACATGGTGAGGCATTACACCGAGTGTATGACTAGCGTGATGTCTACGACATTTCATCCACATGATTCATTTCATGCTTCTTCTCTATGTTACAAGTTATTGAATTCCTGCATGGAATTATCTACATGTTGTGCTTGTTACTTGCTTGATCTGCTAGTTCCTAGACATGCTATGTTTCCATTCTTTAATTCTGAGTATATCATTATCGTTATTCCTTTTACTTCATTACATGACATTAATGTAATTGGTTAATTACTTAAACATTACCCGCTATTACCTACTGAGCGTTTGCTCACTCAGTTGTTTCCCCCCTTTTCAGGTAGCTTCGGTGATGACTCTCAAACTGATAGGGAAGGGCAGGAGTGAAGATCTTGGAGCAAGCCAGCTAGAAAGCCATTTAGAGTTGTCCCTAGATCGTTTAAGTCTTAGGGTTGTAGTATTGATCAAGAGTTGTAATTTGAATAGTTGTGTTATTATGTAATTGGTCTAAGTGGTGGATATTGGATCTTTATGTTTCCTTGGTTGGAATAAATGGTTAATTAAGGTTAATTCTTCACCCGAAAGAAATCCTTCCCTTACCTGGGCCGCGGCCATTTCACCCTGCTGCTCTGGCCTGTTTCACCCCAAACGGGTTGGCTGGGCTGTGCGATTGCTTTTTGCCCCGGCCTTGACTCCGCTGGGACGTGCTGCTGCCTTCGCTGGGAGGTCTGCTGCTATAGAGGTGTGCAGGTCTGCTATCCCGCTGCTGCTCACCCCGGGTCTAATTGCTGCTCCTAGAGCTGAGATGGGTAATAGTTCACCTTACATATAGGTGTGTAAAAAAAATGTTGCCAACAAATGTCCCCCATGGAACGTTCGTCGAGGCCGAAGGCACATACGGACGGTCCGTGCCCTTCGTATTATTTTTGATATCTCCTGAGTCTTTGTGACATGGGGAGATTGTTGTAGGACTGCACCTCACTGCTTCATTGCTTTGCAGAAGGTTGAGAGTTGATGCAGGCCCGCCTCTGTGAGACCTATCAGTCTAGAAGTGATGTAGGCCTACCTCGGCGGGGCACTTTGACCTGAAGTTGATGTTGACCAACCCTTAGATTATACTGGCTAAAACTAATGTATACCATGCCCTAGAACATATTGGCCTAAAACTGCATGTTGGCCAATCTTTGGGGTTGCATTAGCCAAAGTTGATGCGGACCGGCCCTTAAGTCATATTGATCCAAAGTTGATGCAGACCTGCCTCGGAGAGGTTTGTTGGCCTGAAGTTGATGGAGATCTACCTCGGCGAGGCTTGCTGGCTCGAAGTTATTGTAGAACTGCCTCGGTGAGGCTTGTTGGCCTATAGTAAATGAAGACCTGCCTAGGCGAGGCTTGTTGACCCGAAGTGGTTATAGGCCTGCTTCTGAGAGACTCGTTGGCCTAGAGTTAATGTGAACCAGCCCTTAGGGCATATTGATCCGAAGTTGATGCGGCCTGCCTCGGCGAGGCTTGTTGGCCTGAAGTTGATGTAGGCCTGTCTCGAAGAGGCGCATCGATTTGATTTGTCGTTGATTGACGATTAAGTTGTGACGGCTGGTGATTGACATTGGTTGACCCTTGGGGGTGCGTTGGCCAAAAGTCGTTGTGTCGGTTGACCGCTGAGGTGTCACTGAAGATGTGTCGGCTGACGCTGAGGTATGCCATCGAATGTTGAAGCTGGCTAATCGTTGACTTGTGATAGCCAGAGTTGATGTAGACCAGCCCTGGGAGTGTGTTGGTCTGATTTGATGTCGGCCGTGCATAGGTTGAGGCAGATACCATCCAGCACAGACTCGGGTGCAGTGTCACCCTCAGAGTTTCTCGGCCCTTGGGATGGAGTGGCCGAATGGTCCTCAACTTGGTGTAGCATTGCAAGATGCATACATTTGGTCTCATTCGGGACGCCTAGATGACTGAGCTTGCGTCTTTATAGGAGGAGTTTGCCTGCCTTCACGCTATTTAGGAGCGCAAGCTGAGGACTCAGTTGATGACTCAGCAGGAGCAGCAGCAGTTTTGCAGACTTTAGGCGGCCCAGGTTGAGGTGGGCACCCAGGTCGAGGCCGCTTACGAGCGCGAGCAGATGGCCCCCCCGAAGAGTGGAGGAACTTTTGCAAGAGGTCCGGGAGACCGAGGAGGAGCGCATTGCCCCAGGAGGAAGCTCTTCAAAGAGAGACTCGCTTTGCTGACCTGAAGAGGAGCGAGTCTGGTGCTTGATGGGTTTCGATACATTCTTGTACACAGGGCTGTTGTACTTTGCTATTTTTCCGTCGGGGTTAAAATGTGTGATTTTAGAGTGTGAGTTGATTTTCACGATTCGATGTGATTTTGAGGGTTTAAATGGGTCCTCTCGATGCTAGAGAGGTTGGGGAAGAGTTTCCCTTTATTTTTCCCTTCACTTGGGTGTGAACGGGGCGTGGAATGAGATTTTTCACCGTGTTCACCGTTTCCACGCTCGGGTCGAGGTAGCGGTCCTACCAGGAACCGCTACCTTTGAAGGTGGTCCAGTGGGGACCGTTTCTTGCCCGTATGTCAGTTCTAGGTAGCAGCCTCGCGACTGGCCGCCACCTGATGGTGGCCGCCAGGCAGAGACCGCCACCTGAAGGGGTCAACGCACCTCAGAGGGCGAGTTAGCCAGGTCTTCTATGGGCCCCTGGGAATGCAGTCTAGTCCCTGACCGCATTCCTCGGGAGGCAGTCTGCGTATGACTGCATTATGCCCCGTGGTCCAGCGTGGTAGTGGCCTTGCGGCTGACTGCCACCTGATGGCGGTGGTTAGGACAGGGCTGCCACTTGGGGTTACGGTCTGATGGAAGATCGCCTCTTGTCCAGGTATTCCTGGTGAGTTGCGGTCTCGAGTGGACCGCTGGCTGAGGGTTGCGGTCCAAGGTGGACCGCCATTTGGTGGTGACGGTCAGGGGGATGACCGCCACCTGGGTTTTGTGGTTCCCGTGTTCTGGTCGTGTCGTTTTGGCTTTCGGTCGACCCGATTCGGACTCAGTGGTCGACATTCAGTTTTGTGGATGTCCCGGACACCCGTGGGTTCCATGTTCGTATTTTTGGGGTGTCCGAAGGTGCCATTTTACCTCGATTAGCATGCCCGTGGGTCTTGGGGGTCCGGGTGACTCCATGTGTTCCGGGCTTTTGTGCTTTCGCTAAATCAAGTCCCCGTGAGTTGGTATGAGTGCGGAGGGTCTTCCCAGCACGACGTGGGTTTCTCCGGAAGGTAGTTTCCGTGTGGGCCATGTGGATGGCCTTGGACTGTGAGTCTAGTCACCCAGCCTGGGGCTGGAGGTTTCCCGCTTGTCCCTTGGATGGAGGATTAATTCGGTGGCCTGTGAGCTACCTTGGGAATCATGCTATCATGATTCAGACCTAGAGATTAGGCCAGATTGATGGCACTGTGCCGTCACGTGCATCGATCTTGACTCGAGTCGTGTGACTCAAAGACCATTGGGTTTGGTAGGTCTAGATGACTGTCCCAAGTCTAGTGGTCCCGAGCCACCCGTTATTTTGTGTTACTCGCGATGGGTGTGTGTGTGGGTTTCGGTGTTCATGTTAGTGACCCCCCACTAGTTGTAGCCTTCTTACGACATGCGTGTGCTGACCCACCTTGGGGTGGTGGAGCGGCTTACCTAAGAGAGATGATTTTTAGGCTGGTCACAGTAGGGCCCCTCCGTGCAACCTGAGTTTGGGCTATGGGGAAGAACCAACTAGAGGATCTGACCTAGTGCGCATGTCTGTGCGTGAGCACGTGGTTGGGGGCGTCAGACCCACACTGACGAGCGTGACCCCAGCTAGTACTTATTCTGTGTTCTTGGTTACCGTTCGATGTCTCAATTTTTACCTGGGGCGAATAGCGAGACACTTGAGGCTGCGGACTAAGTCGTCAGTGGACGCATCCAGCCTTGCTTCTAGTGGTCAGATACTCCCGTCACGCGACGTGAGTTCTCGTGATTAGAGTTTCCATTTTCCATCTGGTCAAAGAAAATACTTTAATTTGAACCGGTCATATTGTAGATCTTTTTGGAGGGAAAATCCTCCATTGGCTCTTCTATATATACGAAGCTCCTTCACAAAGAGGAGTTGTCATTGCCTCAAGGAAAAGAACAAGAGAGCCACATGCCTTAGTAGAAGATTAGAGAGGAAAAGAAAGAAAAGAGAGTAGAGAAAAGAGTAAGCAACCCAGTTCTGGTCCGACCAAGACCAGTGTTGTGAAGAGCGGAAGAGAGAAGAAGAAAGGAGAGAAGCCTAGAGAGAAATCATCCCTGCATAAATCCCAAGCTTGGAGAGTAGCATTAGATCTGATTTCAGATCTACAGTCTGAGCTTTGTGAAATTATTCTGAAGCTATTTTCATTTTCATTGTTTCAGTTTGTGTTTGTGTTTTTGTTTTTGAGTTTTTCTACTTCTACCCTTTTGTGTGTGGGGCGTCATCCCCATCGTGAAGCTATGAATCAGCAGTAGCAAGCTGTGAGGCTCAGCAGTAACAAGCTGTGAGGCTCAATAGTAGCAACCTGTGAGGCTCAGCCATAGCAAGCTGTGAGGCTTAGCTGTTGTAAGGGATCTGCTCCCACGAAGTTGTGGATCAGCAGTCAAGCTATTTGTCAGCAGGAAGCCTTACCGGTTTGGTGAGAGGTGGATGTAGGTCTGTGGGTTTGCAGACTGAACCACCGTAAAAATGCCTTGTGTAGTGGGTTGTACTTTGTGTGATTGATCCTTATCTTCTATCCCCATTCACAGGTTAGGGTGCTAGTTTCTACATGCTCATTTCAGTTATTTTCTAACGCACACACTAGCATCATTTTCACACACCTCACTAGAGTATTGTTGAGCAGCTTGTCAAGTCTAACTATTGATCTATGTATGTGGGTGCGTCGACCCCACTAGTCTGTTGCATTGACGCAGCTTCATGCTGAACCGTCATTGCTTAAGGGTGCGTCAACCTCACCACTTGGCACTGCATTTTTGCCGCTTTCATTTGAGCTATTCCTATTAAATCCATTATGCATTGTGTCTAAATGTCTCATGTGCATTATAGTTGTTGCTTGTGCTTCAATGAGCTAAGGTTTTAATTGGTCATAGTTTGTGAAAGGATCTATTCAATCCCCCCCTTCTAGATCTGGTTGCACCCAAGGGGCCTAACACATGATGTGTTTCAAGTATCTATGCTTAAAAGATATGTTTATGACCCATTCCATGTTATAAGTCATGACAATCTGGAGATACAATAGGACTTGACATTCGAGCAAAGGCCACTCTGAATAATTAATCAAGAGGTATGTCAGCTCTGAAATAAAACTATTCTCATCGTCAAAGTTCATTGGAATTTGTGCATGGATCTCAAGACAACATGGAAAATTGAAGAAGCTATGCGCAAGAGATTTTTGGAACTATTTGATTGTAAGTACACTCTCCGTAATCCCCGACAATGAATTTGGGGACCAAATTCTCTTTAAGTGGGGGAGGGTGTAGCGCCCTAAAAATTTCTAGAATATTTTGAGGATTATTTACAAATTAAAAAGAGATTATTTGGCATTTAAAAAGGCTAAGCGGGCTATTAAATGAATTATGGGTTAATGAAATTAGATTGAAAGCCCAAATAATAACTAAGTGATTAATCCCACTAAAAGTAGGCCCATAAACCCGATTCTATGACTTTTAGACCCAAGCCCACATCTAGAAACGTCATTAGGACTAAAAAATGTTAAAGAAGAGGGTGAGCAAGAAGCTCAGTAGGATTTATATCTCTATCATCAGGCAGTATTTAAGTAATTAACAATTTAATAGTGTGGAAAGAACTATATGCATGAACGATACAAAATCCATAAATAAGTAAATCCAAGAGACGATAAGCAAAATAGATTCATAATAAGCAATATTTGCAGAGATTTGAGTTGAAGAGATCATGTATATAAATTCAATCAAGGCATAATGAACTAGTATCAAGTGAACTTGTAACGGATCACGAACAAGTGAATGTCATTTAGCAATTTGGCCATGTATCACGTCAAGTCAAGTCACATCAAATAAGTACTTTCACTCATTCATGCATGTATACCCAAGTTTTATGAGAATGTGGAATGTCAGAGACTTATACACTAGCAAGTACTTTAGTGCAATGCCTCACCATATCATTAAAACTCCCATGGGCACTAGAACTTTTCAGGCGCTCTCCCCAGGACCAAATCGGGCCCTTTTGGTGCGTTGGTATTGAGGGTTGGATCATAGATCTTACTAAATCTAGACATCTAAAATATTTAATGGTCAAGAGTTCCAAGGTCAAGTTGTGTAGTCAAGGCAATCCGAGTAGAAGTTTGGATTTCTTAGAAGAATTTTCAATCGACAAGCTTATTAATCAAGAGGGAAAAGTCAGTAAAGGAAATGACTTTTAAGGAAGGATATCGAGTGATTTCTAGGAATATGATTATCAGAAAAGACTTTATAAAAGTCAAAAATAACAGGAATTACTTTCTTGGAGAGGCTAGATCGGCCAAAACACATTAAAATCATGAAAATGGCATTTTCGGGACACTAGGTGAAACCACGATCAAGTGTAGACCGTTATCAAAAAATAGCAGTTGCCACTAGGCTACGAACAAGTATCGACAAGCAGTCGAGAAGTCAGTGAGAGAACGCGTCCACTTAGGCTGATGCCTTTACAACATGGTGTCCCCTACATAAGATGCGTCAACAACCGACCGTCCAAAATTCACCAGAACGTGGTCTATCGCGTGATCGCTACCATCAGAAAGTAGTCAGGTTGAGGCCACAATCTAGTAACTGGATAGAAAACCTGACAGAACTTGGACAGAGTCTCATTCCTCCCTTTGTGGATTCCAGTGGGTTCAGGATTTGATGGTACAACCTGCTCGACGTCCTAGTGGGAATCCCAAACTCGCGGAGACTTACGAAGGCCTTAAAACATGAACACCTAGTCTGATGAAAAGAATATCCGACGGAGAGGTATTCTATGTCCAAGAATTAAGGCTTAAATCCATGAAAGATGGGAGTAATCGATAAGTCGACACCACCGGAGTGGCACGACCTTCAAACAAGTTTTAATCATGAATAACATAAGCTAGCGAGCTATGAATAGCAGAATTAGATTTATAAACTAATCAATTAATTGACGTGCTATTCTACTCTCTTACCAATCATATGATGTCAAGAAGATGATAATCATGGAGGAATAAATGTGAAGATGATTAAATTTAAGATCATTTATTTCATAAGTCCTAGTTAGTAGTGCATTCCATAATGTAAATAACCCTAAGAACATGTTGTATAATAGGAAACAACAGAGCATAAAAAGCCACAAATCGATCGAGTTTTTGCTAGAAAACAGGGACAGAACTCGGTCAGTAGGAGGCCTCTATCTACAGGAGACGGTCTATTCAGGGGCATGATCATAAGACTTAATCTTCTTTTATTGCTTAACCAGCTCATCATACACATCCATAAGCTCTTCAAAGGTAAAGTCTTCTGAATCAGAGCTTACTTGTGATGATGATGGATCACTTGGCTGATCTGGGCTGTTGGCCATGAGACATTCGTTCCTTCCTTCTCCTCGATGGATGCTAACCATGCCATCCAAGATCGTCTTAGTTGTGCTACAGGTCGACACAAAAGGGAAGGACTGGAGATCTACTACAACTTTTATCAAATTCGAAGCAACAAGATTATCACTGCTTTTGATCTTATGTTCAGTAGACCATTCAAACTCATCTGATGGCAACTCATGAGGACCATGGGAAATCAGATTCTATAATCTCGGATCAATGGAGTTAACAAAAGCACATATCTTTCATAGCCAAAGAGTAAAGTTAGAACCATCGAAGACTGGTAGAGAAGCCATAGAAATTTGTTTTGCAAGCGAGCTCATGATGGCAGACGCACTAGGATCCTTCTCTGTAGATCGTTGGATCTGATTGGCAGAGTCCCACTCTGATACAAATTGTTGGGTGTGCCAATAGGATCAAAAGGGGGGGTGAATAGATCCTTTTAAAACTTTGCCCAATTAAAAAACTAATCTAGTAAACTATTCAGGGTGCACAGTAGTTTTAGCAAGAATGCTTAAAGAGCCCTTGAGTGAGGCTTAGCTTCTCTAGGAATCAGAGCAATCACATTTAAAAGTCAATTGGCTTGTGGGAACAAGTTGAGATATTATCACACAAGGAGATCAGTTGCACCTTGGAGTAGTGACCTATTGAACATGTGAAAGTGCATGTGTTAGAGAACAACTAGACGTGCATGTGTAGGCGCTGGCACATGTACTTGTGAATGGGGATAGAAAACATAGAGCAATCACACCAATCACAACCCATTGCACAATGGATTTTTAAGGTGGTTCAGTCTGTAAACCCACAGACCTACGTCCATCCCTCACCAAACCCAATGAGATTTTTACCACGTTGCAAATGCAGTAATGGGGATGACCCCCCCCACACACGCTGATATACCGCTTACGAGGACAAGCCCCATGGGGACGAATCCCACACACACACGCACTACAACAAGCAGCACATATGAGGAGCAAGCTCCTCACGAGGACAAGGTCCTCACGTTGCAAAACTGTAGCACATGGGGACAAGCCCCACAGGGACGAACCCCAAAAGGAAGAAACAAAACACACACTACAAGTGCAGCAAAACACGAGAACAAAGTCCCAAACAAACACATGGCTGTAGACCATCCAAAACCACCTCTGGTCTCTAAATGGAGCACCAGACACACTACTGCAACAGCAGCACAACGCACTGAAACTTGATGCAAGTCATAAAGGAATAACAAGAAATAGCACTGATAAATCCCAATGTAGTTTTAGATGAAGATCTAGAAGCTTATGGCTGTAGGACTAGACTTAGATCTGAAGACTGGTCAGATCTGGCCTCTCTTCTGCTTTTTAGATGAAATCCCTCAGCTTGGCTGCCCTCTTTCCTTCTCTTCTTTTCAACATCGAACTGGTCTTGACAAGGTGTTGGGCTGTGCACTCACTTTCTTTTTCCTTCTCACAGATATTCTACTAACGCTTAGGCACTTAGCTCTTTTCTTCTCCAGGGCTCTTCCCTAAGGCAACAACATCACTTCATGTAGAAGGCCGCTATTATAGAAGAGATGGTGGAGAGTTTTCCTTAAATTAAAGTGCGGAAGTAATTAAAAGAAATATATCAGAGTGATAATTATAAATGATAGTCCAGAATTTACAAATATACAAGTCCGACACGACAACAACCACGACAACAGTCCCACTGTACAACTACACGGGGCATACCCCAGACAAAAGCACACTGGGACGACGAACAATAGCTGGCGCTCTAGACTTGGTCTCCAAAAGCACGAGAAGGACCGGCGGAAGGCTGGGACGGCTCTCCTGCAGCCATTTTCACCTTTAAGAGCTATTTTCACACTTAAATTGGCATCTTCCTAGGAAGTCACCATTTCTTCTTGGAGAAGAATTGGCATCCTTTTTCAGGGGCGCCCATTAAAGAAATAGTATCCGTTCAAAGGGGTGTCCATTGCATGGAGTCGATGTATTGGCAGTTGAGTTGACACCACCGAATTATTGCCCACCATGTTTGCCACTGATTAAAGAATTGGTGTCCTCTGCTTTGGACGTCGTTTCTTTCTTCCTTTTTCCTTCATCTTTTATCGCCAACAACAGGTCGACCTGTCCTAGGCTAGCCAGGGATTTCAAGGACATTTATTTTTTTATTAACACTACTAGACCCATTTCTGATCTTCATTCATTCATCTTCCATCGCAATTTTTCATTAGGTCATCTTCATGCACCTTCGTCTTTTTTCATGTTCTTTTGGATGTGCGGGGGATGTTTGGTTAAATGATCCAAAGGGGCACAAGGGAGATGATGAGGAGATTGCCAAGGACATGCAATGGTTTCATTTTTTTTTGTCATGAAGGGTGATTGGGCAGAACAAGTACTCGATTGAGAAGTATTCATAAATATCTATCCGAAATCATGGCTTAATGCATGGTTTGGGGAAGTGATGTGCATGTATGCTATGTATGCATTCGGATAATGAATGGAGAGGGCAAGCCTAATCCAATCCCAAGGAGATTCTGGGATCATACAAAAGACAGGGTTATTTGCACAGGAAATCTGATGGCATACCTTTATCATGTTCACAGAAAACCCTTCACGAGATATCATCATGCGAATGCACAGCCCTTCCCTATTTTATATCCTTGTGAATGCTTCTTTCAGCCTTTCTTCTTTTGTTTGTGTAGGGTGCTTCGGTCGATCGAAATTCTAGTTCGATCAGTCAAAGCTCCCAACAAAGGAAGCCCGCTAGAGGAGTTGACTTCAGGGCCAATGGAGTCGACTCCACCACCGGTTGGTCGACCGAAATGGCCTGGCCAGTCGACCGAAATCGCCAGCACCAAAAATAGCTATCGAACAACAGGTCGACCTGCCCAGACTAGGACAGGGATAGCTATCAGCTTCTAACCTCTGCCTCCTCCCTTTTGATTCATTTTGTTCTTCTTATTTTTTTTTTATGTTCATGTTATTAAATCTACTTTCAACCTTCACACATGCACCTTTCATCACAATTGAAGTTATCCCCTTTCCTATCAGATGAATATGGATTCAAGCATGTGCATGGGCAAGCACATTTGAAACTCATGGAGGAGGGGCTCGATGATGCATGGTTATTGTTTGCGCGCGCGGGGAAATTCCCTTTCTGGTTCCTTCCCTCGCGGCGAGGATGCACACTTGCCTTTTACGGAAGGCCGAGATGGGTCGATTTGGCATGCGAAGATTCCAGGGGTATTGAAAGGAGGGTGGAAAGAATGATAGGAACGCACTGGATGGAGTGGCATATGGTTAATCGTTCTGGAAGAATAGAACATGGATGGCTGGATGGGATGCGGGCGTGCCAATTGATTTCTCGATGATCACTTGTGGAACCAAATGTTTAACTGGGGATGTGCCGCCAGGGCACGGCACGTGAGCATGAAAGGTTATGCGTCACGTAGAGAGAAGGAGGTTCCACAGGTACGAGTGTAGACAATTGTGGGGGCTCGTGTACTAGACATCTTTCCCACCGACTGCAAGCGATCGGTGTTTATTTTACGTCGGGTAGAGCTCGAACACCTTTGTTTCTTCTGTCGAAGAAGAGAGTCAGGGACCCTGGATGCCACGACGTCGGGAGGGCTTAGTCCATGCAATAGCGATAGGGCAATAGCAATACAATAGGGATAACTGGGGACAGAGAGACTGGTTCCAGTGAGACGGGGGATCCGCTCCCTGACTAGATTACATGACTTATATGTAGTGAAAGGCATTTTTGTGGGGGCATGAGAGCCCGATTACAAGTGCTTGCAAGCCACAGGATAATTTCGTCATTTGTGACGGTCCCCGAGTCATTGCGTTATTATGTGGGTAGTCCCGTATCCGTACCTAGTGTTCGTTAGAGGACCTGTGACTCAGCAGGATGCCGCCCGAGGGGCGTCACAATGTCTTCCCATTATGAGACAGTGTCAAGGTCGGGGCAGTAGGGGTGTTGTAGGCACCATTGTGCTGGAGTAGTTGGGCGTCACCAAGGTCGAGGCGACCAAATGACGTACACACCACTTGTCACTAGAGCGATCGGGCGCTATTGAGACTAGAGCAGTTGGACGGCGTGAGCATCGCCATAACTGGAGCAACCAAAAATCATTGAGCTCAGAATTGCTGGGTGCCGTGGGCACCGATGGGACTGGAGTTGTTAGCCGTCGTCGGAGCTAGAATGGCCCGACATTGTCGGGACCCAACATTTGGATGCCGGGGGCACCGTCGTGACTGGAGTTGTTGAGCGATCAGACATTGCAGACACCGATGTGATTGGAGTAACTAGCAGTCGGGTGTCAGGGGCACCATTACGACTGAAGTAGCTGAATGATCAGATGTCGCGAGCCCCGATGTAACTGAAGTAGCTAGCTGTCGGGTGCCGAGGGCACCATTATGATTGAAGGAGTTGAGCTATCAAGTGTCGCGAGCCTCGATGTGACTAGAGTAGCTGGCAGTCGGGTGCTGGCGGCACCATTCTGACAGAGGGAGGTGAGTGGTCGGGTGCCGCAGTCCCCGACGTGATTGGAGTAGCTGGCAACCGAGTGCCGAGGCACCGTTGTGACTGAAGGAGCTGAGTGGTCGGGCACCGCGGGCCCCAACGTGGCTAGAGTATTTGGTAGTCGGGTGTTGGAGACACCGTTGTGACAGAGGCTGTTGAGTGGTCGGGTGCCGGGGGCCCCAATGTGACTGGAGTAGCTGACAATTGGGTGCCGAGGGCATCGTTGTGACTGAGGGAGCTGAGCGCTCGGGTGCCGCAGGCCCCGATTTGACTGGAGGAGCTGGCAGTAGGGTGCTGAGGTCACTGTTGTAGCGATCAGGTGCCGTGGGCCCCGATGTGACTGGAGGAGTTGGCAGTCAGGTGCCAAGGGCACCGTTGTGACTGAAGGAGCTGAGCGATTGGGTGCTGTGGGCCCGATGTGACTGGAGGAGCTAACAGTCGGGTGTCGAGGGCATCGTTGTGACTGAAGGAGTTAAACGATCAGGTATTGCGGGCCCCGATGTGACTGGAGTAGCTGGAAGTCGGGTGCCGAGGCACCGTTGTGACTGAGGGAGCTGGGCGTGTGTAGGAAGAAGCTGAGACCCGAGTAGGGGTACATGTATTCAACTGGTTTCATGATGCATGAGAGCCACGTGGGCTTTACAGATGGGCCAAGGAGGCCAAAGTACAACTGGCGCATGCCACAGGAGAATTTTGACGAGCAGGTCGGTCCCCGAGTCAATGCTGGATAAGACGGATATCCGAGTGCTTTATAGAGACTCTCCATGAGGAGGTCGAGACGAGCCTGACTGCCTAGGTGGCAGGGGCAATTGTGGGCTGGTGCCTGAAGGAGGCCAGACGCGGCTCCAGATGAGCGGTCGAGTCCGGGCCTTGGAAGGGGAGTGTCATCATGCTGGGGAGTCGAGGCCGGTCCCGGGCATATTACTCCTGGGCCAGTGGTCTGGCTAACTCGAGTCATCGGTTAGAGCAGTCGGCAGTGAGCTCGGGGTGAGCGATGGGCACGCGGTTCGATGACTGAGGTAGATGCGGCACCATGGCGTATGCGTAGCCACCAAGGGCTATCATTCGCGGGCGGACTCAGGAGGCGGGTGTGCTCACCGTTATCATAGCGCCTTATGTGTGACAGAGATGGGCTCGTGTGCGATGGCTAAACGCCTCATGAGGGGAGCGCGAACGACATACCCTTGACGTGTGTGAGCCGATCAACAAGCCATCCTCACATGCACACTTAGCTCCTCACGTCCTTGACCCTTGCCGCAGCTCACCAAGACGATGGGCACCCTCAAGCCCGCCGGCGGGCTCATTGCGGGCGATACGGGCTCGGGTGGTTTCGTCGCGACGGGCGACATGGTGTCTCTCGGGTCGGGTGTGTCGAACACGTCGCGGGTGTCGGCTCCGCAGCAGGCGCCGAGTAGTGCGCTGTACGCGTCCGGCGGCACGTCGGGTTCGGCCGACGGTTCGGGTGCGGGCGGCTCGTCCGCGCAGGGTTCAGGGAGTTCAGTGAACTTCTACGGGACCGTGGTCCGGGAGACGGCCGACATGGACCTGTTCACGGCGCGGATCGGTATCGCGTTGGACAGTCGCGGCTAAGCCCGCTCTCAACATCAACTAGTGAGGAGGGCGGGCTTAGCCATGCCTGAAATCGATTCCGATGCGGATGTGCCGTACGGGGCGAAGCTGCGCCGTAAGGGTGTGCAGGTGCGTTCCGGTGGCTGGTCGCATCACACGCGCGACCAGGTGACGGAGGGCCGCACCGAGGCGGGGGAGCGGTTCAAGCGGACGCGGGATCAGCTCGGCCACGAGGTGACGGAGCGGACGGACAGCGGCGGCGTGGAGCGCCGGGACGTGCGCATCAACCTGGGGATCGGGGGCTGACGTGGCGATCACTCAGGACGGCTGGTACAACGACACGCTGATCAAAGCCCTCGCGAACGACATCGCCCTCGACCTGGGCGACACGACGGAGGGCACCTTCAAGGGGGCCCTCTTCCAGTCGGCGCTCACGCCCGACTTCTCGGCGAGCAACCCCGCGTTCGGGTCCAGCCCGTACAACGCCAACGAGGCGTCCGGCCCTGGCTACACGTCCGGCGGCTTGGACATGACGGTCCTGTCGTGGGGCGAGGTATCCGGGGCGGCGAACAAGGTCGCGTGGGTGCTCGACGACATCGAGTGGACCGGGGCCACCATCGAGGCAGCCGGGCTGCTGATCTACGTGCCCGGCCTGTCCAACCGGGCCGTTCTGCTGCGGGCATTCGGCCAGAGCTACTCGGCGCAAGATGGGGTCTTCAGCGTGTCTGCCCTGGATGGCATGTGGCGGACCGTGCTTCGCAACTCCGCCTGACCAGCCACTTTCGACCTTTTCAGCCCGCCAGCGCGCGGGCTTTTCGCATGTAAGGAGGGCCGGACGTGGCCAAGGCGGGATACAGCATCGTGACGGGCGGCGCGGTGTCGCTGGCCGCGAGCACCGCGAAGAGCGTGCGCGGGATCAAGTCGGCTGATGACTTCGGCATCGACTTGAAAAAGGTGTGGTGGGGCTTCACTGGCGTGACCGCGTCGGAAGCGCCCGTCACCTGTGAACTGTGCTACTGCACGTGGGCGTCGAATGCGCCGTCAACGAACTCGACGCCTGTGACGCCCTCCCAGCTTTACGGGCGGACGATCGCGCACGGGGTGTCGGCGGCGAAGAACTGGACCACCGAACCGACGTCGCTGACGGTCATCGGCGAGATCCCGCTCACGCCGAACGGCGGCTCGGTCTTCTACGACTTCCCTCTCGGGGACACTCCTGACTGCGCCCCGGATCACGGGTTCGTGCTGAAGTTCACGGCGGCGGCGAGCGTTTCAGTGCGGGCGACCATGATTTTCGAGCGGGCGTAGCGTGGCGATCCAGATCGACGGGGCGAGTCCGGCTCTCGTCGTCACCACCGACTCCACGACCGCGACCACAGCGTCATTCACCCGCCCGGCTGGCGGGACTTGTTCTCCAGTTGAGAGGTTTGTTAGTGGTGGATCTCAGCCATAGCAATGGATGCGCTGGTGGCTTGAGTAGTAACCACCTCACTAAAGTTGCCTGCTAAATTCTGAACATGTTCCTGTACAACATCCAGTTTGCCATAGATATTTCCAAGTTGAATTATACTCCCTTGGACTTCATTAGAGATAGTGTTAATCCTTTGGTAGATGGCTTGCTATTCTTGTTGGATGGTAGTCATTCATTCACTTGTGGCTTGTTGTTCTCTCCTAATGTCAAATGCATGAACTAGCATTTGTGTTGACTTGGCATAGTGGTCAGCCTGAGTTTGCCTCAAATTGCTAATCATTTCTCCTGCTTGTTCGCACACATGGAGGAGAGAATCTAGAAATCCATGTAGCCTCTCATCTGATCTAAATTTGTCTCTGACAAATTTCTCCCACTGGCTGTTGACAGTCTGTTCTACATGAAGCATCCTGGCATCTATTCTTTCTATAGCATTGTGTAACTGCATGAATTGTGCATTCATTATCCGAATTGGTCTAACAGTAAGTGTACTAGAGATGGATGCACTTCAGCAGCATATTGCCTTGCACTAGGTCCAGTTGAAGTGGAAGCCTGAAACTCTGGTGGGATGAAGGGTTCTTCAAGTGACATAGGTGGCTGAATCCCAAAACCCATCATTGACCATTGATATGGTCCATGGTAATCTGCAGGACCAACGTACTCTTGCTGTGTAATATCAGCTTCTTGTTGCACTTCTGCCTCCTGTACCTGTTCCACCCTTTCCTCCTCAATCTGTTCAGGCACTGGTGCTTCAACTTCTGCTTCCTGTGACTATTCCACCCTTTGCTCCTGAATCTGTTTAGGCAATGGTACTTCAACTTTAGCTTCCTGTGGCACTCCAGCATCCTCTCTCTGTTCAGGCTGATCAACTATTGCATGTTGCTGTCCAAGATGCTCAATGAGCTCATCAATTTGTTGGTCCAAATGTTGTAAGAATTGATCATCAGCCAAATGCTGTGTTTCCATTTCATGAAGTTGCTGTTCTAAATTCATTTCAATTGGTTGTTGTACCTCAGGAATTTCCTCTTTAGCAACTTCCATATCTTGCACTGCTTCCCTTTCAATTTCTTGCTCAGCTTCTTGTTTAGGTAGATTCTCATCATGCACTTCTTCACCAGCTTCCTGCTCAGCATATATTTCCACTTGCTATTCAACAACTTGAAACTGATCCTCCCCCTGAGTTTGTGCATTTCCAACATCTGGTTGCTGCTCTGGTTGATCCTCCCCTTGAGGAATGGATTATACAGCTATTACCTGCGGAGCCTGGACTACTGGCTCCTGCCCTTGGACTCTACCACCTGGTGGTTTAATTTTCATAATCTTAGTGATAAAATCCATATTATACACATTCACCTTAGGGATTTCTTTGAAGGTTTCATCCTCTAAGGGGATATTCTTCTTCTCAAAGATAGTAGTCAAGTGGGCTCCATAGGGTAGGCTTCTCCTAGACTCTTTGCAGGTGCCCATAATCTGAATCATTAATTCTGGTAGGCATATCCTGATCCTTTTGAACATGCAGAACAGTATAAATCTCTGAGACTCAGTTAGTCTCCTTCTTCCTCCAACTTGTGGGGTTATCATTATTGTAAGCATGTGGTGTAATAACCTCTTTAGTGGGGAAAATTTATTTACATTAAACTGAGTCAGTTTAGTCTGATGAATGAGTTGGGCTTCCGGAGGAAATACCATTACAAGGCGATTTTCGTAAGTGAAGTGGTGAAGTAGCGGAGGAAGAATGACTCATCCAACGTGAGCTCGCCCATGGCCGTAATGTAGTAGGCCAAATGCTCATGCGGAGATCCTTGCCCTTCGAACTTTTGTAGCTTCTACAGTTTGGCATACTCCGGAGGGAGATTCTTTAACTGGTGGTGGAGCGGGTAGGGGATGCTGTAGAAATCTATGGTTGCAACCCCTTCCCCAAACTATGTGGGCTTCATCTCGACAATCCGCTTGATCATCTGATGCTGTGCCATAAGATTCTCTGGCACTGGAGTGTTGGATGGCCATGGTTGGGCTTCAGCCAGGGGCATGCTGAACCCGGTCGCTGTCGGGGTTCTGACAGTCGCAGTTGAGACGTTGGCACCATTGTGCCTAGCTGGAGGGACTGGCCCTTCGGCCAAAGGTTTGGTAGGCATCTAGGGGTGAAGTTCACGTTCCTGAAGTAACTCTTACAGGAGGGCCTTCAAGTGCTGGTTCTCCATCATGAGGGTCTCGAGAGTCACTTCTTGGACTTCATTAGCTGGGGGATCATTATTGATAGGCTCCGCATTGGTGGGAGCATCGCGGTCCTCGGTCAGAACTTCTTCTACTCGTTTTAATGTTTGAGGTCTGGCAGAAGTGTCGACGTGGCCTGTCAGAGCCGAAGGCTGGGTTTGAAGGCGAGGCCTCCTTATCTGGGCCAGTGGATGGTTCAAATCATCAGATTGTGTCTCAGGCTAGTGTCTGGTGGTGTAACACGTGAACACCCTGATTGCGTCATTAAGGAACTAGACCATCTGCTTCTTCTGAGGGTGCTTCTTAGGGTGGACAGGTGCTACCACCATGGTGTCGACCTAGGTGCGTTGTGAAGGAGCTTCCACCATGGTGTCGACCTAAGGAGAACTCAGAGCCGGATGCTGGTGAGGCCCGAAACAGGCCCGTCTCTGCCTCCACTTACCAGGGCGAGAGACATTGGATGACTAGGCGTCGCCAAATGACGCCGTTGTGGAATCGGCCACGTCTCACTTGACGCTGCGTTTGAGCGCCTGAAGGGGGTTCCTAAGGCACGCCCTTCGAATGGCTTGAGCTTCTTTCGGGTTGACCCAGATTCTTCTCAAGTCGGGTTGTTAGTCTCCCTTGTCGTTGTTCATCTGATAGGACTTGGGAGCTCGTGCATCAGGCTGGTGTGGGTGCCTCCGGGCCACTGTCGAGGCGCCAACTTTTCTGAGTCTCACTTTGTCCTCCCGCGTTTGTCGCAGGAGACTGAAGCGGTTAGAGGTGGGGGCCATAGGGACGATCTGTTCCTGGGGTATGATTGCTTTGCCCCCATTGAGGTGACTCTACAGATCACCAACAAGGATCATCTTGCCAGAGTTACTGGTTGCAGTGGCGAGTCACCTGCCTTTATGGCCATGGCGACGCTTCTTCTGGGGGCCCGAAGAAGATCCTGCTCCAAGATGGTAGACCGAGAAGACTCGGCCCGTGGCAGCTGGCGATGCAGGACCGTTAGCGGGGAATGTTGGAATCGGCCCCCAAGACATGAAGTCTGTAGTGGATGACGGTGGCTGGGTGATCGGGTGTAGGCTCTCGCCCGAGCCGATAGAAGTGTTGTCGATGCTCGTGACAACGCTCTGGCACCAGAGGCCGGTATCGCTGGAGGTGCTGAGGCGCCAGTGAAATGGTTTCCCGACGGGATACTTCAAATCAACTAGAGGAGTTAGGCAGGGAGACCCACTAGCTCTTGCCTTATTCATTCTTGCAGAAGAGGCTCTTAGCAGAGGCATATCAAAGCTCTTTCAAAGTGGTCGGATTTAGTATTTCCAAGTGCCCAGGGGATGTATACAAGTCTCTCATTTACTGTACGCAGATGACACACTTATTTTCCTTAATGGCTCAAGCAAGAATATCAGGAAATTGTAATCTTTTATTAAGAATTATGAAGAGTCTTCCGGACAACAGGTAAATGCCAGCAAGAGCAGCTACATAGTATCCCACAAAACTTCCAATGCCTCGATCCGAAGACTTTCTGAACTGACAGGTTTTCAGCATAAAACAAGTTTAAATTCTTATCTCGGAGTCCCCCTATTCGAAGGCAGAAAGAAGGTGTCTCACTATAGATATCTTTTGGATAAGATTTGTGCAAGAATGGACGGATGGCAATCAAAATTTCTGTCGCAGGCAGGAAGGGTTTGCCTCATCAATTCAGTCCTCCAGTCCATTCCTCTATACACAGCCAGTGCTTCTTGCTTGCCATCCACACTTATTGACATTATCAATAGAATGTGTGTCAATTTCTTCTGGAGTCAAAAGGATGGCTTAAAGAGGCAATGGGTTTCATGGTGCAATATCACTAAACCTGTTGAGGAGGGAGGCCTTGGCATTAGGAGCTTGCGACATATTCAAATTGCCATGGTGGCTAAGCAGATTTGGAACATCACCCAGGGATCATCTTTATGGTCCCAATATGCCAACTCAAAATATATTAAAGGTCACATTAGCACCATTGTCAAGCCCTTTCCTTGTGGTGTTCAAAGGGACATTTTCAATAAAGCCAGGCAGTTAATCATTGACAACACCAGATGGGTCCATATGGATGGTAAAACCATTGATATTTTAAAAGACAATTGGTGTGGTTCAGTAATTGTCCCTCAAGGAGAAACTCCCAAGATCACTCTGTGGGAAGCCATACAAGACTCAAACTGTGAGGCTTGGTCCCACATCCCAAACCACCTTATCGGGAAGATTAAATCTATGCAGATTATTCCGAAGGCTGACAGGTGTGTGTGGGCTGCCACAAATGATGGGGAATTTTCATGTAAGTCAGCATATAATTTGATTCGGCCTGCTAGCAATCACAGACAGTCACTGAAAAAAAATTGGGGCAACAACATATCACCAAGGGCCTCTTTCTTCTGTTGGCGACTTTTGCATTTGGCAGTTCTTGTGGATTGCACTATCAAGGAGTATGGAATCAGCATACCATCCAAATGTGTGTGCTGTCATGACAACCATCAGGAGGAAAGTTTAAATCATCTTTTCCTGGGCAGTCAGATGGCTAAAGCCTTATGGAAACATTTTGGCTTTCTTTTTGATGATAAGTGAAGGGTTTCTGTTTCAATAACAGGCAGATGCTGGGATATTATCAACACAGCAGATATAGCTACCCCATATGGTTTTGCGGCCATTCTATCCATGCTACATATCATTCGGGAAATATGGAAGCAAAGATGCAAACTCAAACATGAAGATAAAGGCTGCTCGACCAAAACTCTGCAGCAATATATTAGAAACCAGGTTGCTTGCTCACTGCAGAGGAAGAACTTCAGCAAGGCACCCTCGCCAGATGAACAAAGGGCATTGAACCGGTTTGAATACTCTTACTCTATCATTGCCACATAATGAGCATAATGCCTTGGTATATTATCCCTCAAGGGCCTCTAGAATATGGCATTATGAATTCCCTCCCAAGGAGAGGGTTTTTAAAAATATAATTCACTACACGACTCTTGAACTTACCATCTCCAGCCCATTGCTCCAACAGTTAATTTCATGCATGCAGTCCGTTCTCTAAGTCATGGAATTTTCATAACGACATAGTAAAAGAAGATCGTTCTATACCAACATACCCAGATCCCAGACTTGAAACTTGATATTATTGTGCTGCACGGTTTCCACATTGAAGCCGATTGCTGCAACATAGCAACGGGGAGAAAAGAGGAAGTCCCCCTGGGTCAGACACCGGAAGCTGCATAAAAACAAAAGGCGCTCAAATTGGAGAATTGCAACAGGATACGCACTTGGGATCGTCGAGACCACTTCTCCCATCTGCAGCCGATCTGAAATGACAGAAACCGATTCAGCCCCACCCACCACCGGGCAACACAAACCTTAAAAGGATAAGAGGGCGCGTGGAAACGTACAGAGGATCGTGGTCTTCCCGGCATTGTCGAGGCCGAGGACGAGGATCCGCGCCTCCCGGTTCCCGAAGATGGAAGACAGCATCCGGGTGAAGAGGATGCCCATCCCTCTTTTCGGATCAGATCCGTCCGGCGGGGGTTCAGATCTGCAGAGCAGAAAGCCCTAGTTCCTGCAGAAACAGAGAAGAAAACAGTGAGACGAATGGAGGAGGAGTAGGAGATGGAGAAGGGGGGGGGAGTGCCCGTGGAGGCGTCGTGTGTAGTGAGGGAAGGTACCGAGAGCGGAGAAGAGGGCGGGCCTTCTCTCGCAGCTTGGAGCTCTCGGGCGACGATGCTGATAGAAATCGAGGAGGAAGAGGAATAAACATTTTAGTGGAGGCGAAGCCGGTCCCGGGTCTGAAGTGCCAAACTGGGGCTCCAGTTACATGCTAACTATGGTCAATTTGGCTGGTGACTCCAATTCTGATTGGTTAAATTCGTGCTGGATGACGTTTGCCCTAATCTGACAGCCACAGCGTATTAGTCAGCCGACAACTGACTTCCGGGGTCAGGTAATACAACGAGAGGCTGGAGTTGGGGGCGACGTGGGCCGAATGAGGGCATACCAGACGGCTAGTGGGCTCCCGTTGCGTTGGCGCGAGTCCACGCACTGGTGGGCTTTTCCGATGCGGTAGACAGTAAATTACCGGGTTTTTTTGTTCGCGTATCCGCCGCATATACATGATTTTTGATCACATATACGTAAATAATGAGAACCATGGAATCAAATGCTTGGATGGATCCTAGTCAATATTAGAAGAAAAAGCACTAGAGATTTTTCATTTCCATGATGGGGAACCTGGCGAGGTGATACTTGGGCCTACATAGAGTGCGAGAGGACTTGGGTTCAAATCTAGCGACGCCCAACTCACGCGCACAGATGCCACTAGGTCAGCATGGGTCTCTAACTACTAATCCAGCCGGGCCGTTATCCTCGGTTGTGGCGCCATCAGTATTAATTTTCAGACAGTGGATAATTTTCATATGGTTGATGGGGATGGGGATGGGGATGAGAAACATGAAATTACGGTGTGCGTAGGTTTGTTTCGATATCCTGGGTAATGATGTCTCAGTCCGAGCCCATGTTGCCAACCCATAATACAATTCCAGCTCTGAACAGGGGAACAGCAGACCCAGTACAGGCGAACTGGTGCCCTAAATGATAACAATAAAGAATAAAATTACAAACCAATACACATATACATATATGTATATGCATAAAAAAAAAGAACAAAACAACAAAAAATTGACGAGGTGAAGGGAGGCCAAGGCCTTCTTCACAACATGCCAACGATTGAGTGACTCTGGTCACTCTCTCTCCTTACACGCACAGCGATAGTACCGGCGTGCCAATCGGGTTGGGCCCTGGCGCTCTGATCCAGCAAGCATGAGAGCAGCACATGCGGTAGCTCCACCTCTAGCGGAGTCCCACGCATGGTGCTCTGGCGAGCGCTCACATAGCCACATGGCAGCCTCGCCCACAGGAGAAGTCCCCTACACATTGGACCAACGAAAAGGGGAGACACGAGCTTGCCCCAATGTCCCACTTCTTCAGTGGGTTCAAATGCCTCAAGCGAAAGCCTCATGTTCGATGCATGATCGAGATTCAAAGATCTTCTGGAAGCCTCCGCCAGCCCGAAGCCATACAAGGACACGTAGGAGAGTAGCCTCCAATCATTGGAGAACATTCGTCTGTGTCCTCACAAGGCTGCTATAAGAACAAGTGAAGCCCGAGCAAGCCTCTCCTTTGGCTCTCCTCTCCCGGATGCCCTCAACCCCTGCACTCATATGTAGCCTGGGCCCTTTGGTGAGAAGCTCCACACCCACCCCCGAGAGAAGAGAAGTGAGGGAGAGAAAGGAAGAGAAGGTGTGCTTGCCTGGGGAGGGAATGAGGTCAATGCCCCTCCCTTCCCCATTGTTTTCTTCCCTCCTTTTCTTATTGTATATCTGTTTCTTTTTTCTTGCTTTCCAAATGTAATGATCCTGGATGATGTATTTTTTATGTTTACATGAATGAAGAAAATGCCTCTAGCCTGGCTTTGGGTGCAAGTGTGTTCCTCCCTCTGAATCTTATCTTGAAGCTAGTCTCTTGATATCTTTCATTTTGATCCTGCGGTTTCTGTTTTCCTTTGTTTTTATATCGACTGAAGAACGCATGCCAGATTATGAGTGAATGCAAATTCAGTTCATCTGATTGCCATGGATGAATGCTGGGTTCAGCCTACTCTAATCTGCCAAGACAGAGATGAATCTCTTCAAACTCTGCCTCATTGTTAATCTGTCAAACATGTTTTGGAAGTCTTGTCCCTAGCCATCTCCGGGTGCTAACACCCTTATGGGCCACATTGAGTATGTAAACCCCTTCCCCAATGCGCCAATAGGTCCTGTCCATCGCCTTCGGTCTAGGAAGATTTTATGCATTTGATGTGCACGGTCTCCAGCCCCTTTAACATGTATATCTTTCGCTGTTCAATGCATCTGTTTCCTGTGGAAATGGTTGTGTGCCTTGTCACCCACATCCATGGGTTGTTGGGGCTCTGGCTCGATCCAAAAACTATTAGAACCTATGCTTTTCCACTACATTATCTAATTTCTATATAAGGATGACAGTAGACCCTCCTGTATCAACTTCTATTACTCATATGCCCTGCATCTATCACAGTGATATATTATACAGTCTGTAGCAACACCACTGGTTGCATCGAAGTTTCTTCATATATACTTCAGGACCAGTTACGGGAGAGGGATATATATATATATTGGTTTATATCATTTCAAATTTCATCTGACCACCCTTAAGTCTCCGGGGATTTGTTGTGTAATATCCTGAATTTTTATACTAAAATATCACCATATTATTTAATTGCTCTCTTAATGTACTAAAATATCAAAGCTCAGATGGAGACTCCAAACTGTCTGCCAGCTACAAAGATGCCGGCATCGACCGAGTCATGCTATGTGTCCAGTATTGGCTGCTTGCTGAGTCAAGCCAAACTCTGGCTCTGGTGTCCTCACCAAATTCTGTGAGACTGCAAAAGATCCTAGTGGCCAATCGTAGTTGGACTAGGTGAGACCGCCTAGTGTGTATAATGCTCCTTGTTTAGAGGTGAGACCTCCCTACCTTGGTTGGGACAAGAGTACACTGCTGGCGGACGCAGTGACGCGTACCCCGTGTTGGGTAGCTCAACACAGCCATATTGACAGGCACAGAGGTACGGATCCTAGCCAGTCCTTCGGTGTGATGTGTGTGTGTGTGTCCTCTACTCCTCCCGAGACCGGGTGTGGGTAGTGTGCATGCATATGAGACCTTGGCACAATATAAGATGTCAGTGGATGCATCTGGACTTGTTGTGAATATTTGAGTAGCGGACCCTATGCCGGTGAAGGTTGAGTTACGGACAGCATTGTCGTGGCCCTTCTGGCAGATGGGCTAGTGTCACCCTATGTGTGGGGCATGGTTTTCTCACTGGTCCCAACTCGAGACTAAAGCTTGCCAGTGGTTGGTTGTCCTCCCGAGGGCAGAGGTTGTGTATGTGTGTATGGCCGCGTGGCCTTGTTAGTGGTTTTGTCAATGGGGATGGATTGTTACGATCGTGTTTGGTGAGGTTTTCTCCTAGTAGTAGGACTACGGTTTCACCATGGGTCGACGATCCCAACTAGAGGCCATGGTTCCCTTATTAAGAATCAGGCTAGCATAGAGGCTTCATGGTCCCTCCTTTTACTGTATTTGTTGTCACAACCACTGTTGATATTTTATTATTTTTATTATTATCATTACTGTTATTATTATTGTTGTTACGACTTACCATTTCACTGTGGTGGGGATCTACGGGACCCCTATTGAGCTAATGAGATGAGGCTCACCCCTTGCTTTTTCAGGTGTAGCGCTTCCCTTGGAGGTGGATCTTTCTGGTCAGAGGACCAGTAGTGTACTAGCTTGCCAGTGCCGGGGTGTGCCCCGTAGCAGGGTACATTTCTCTTTTTGTTGACTATACTTATGGCATGAACTCTGCACTTATATTAATTATTATAAAATGTTAATTTTATTTCTGCAAGTTATATATTAATCATATAAATTATTTTATGCTAATTATTTAGAATTTCAATGCATAATCACAACACCCTAAATAACCCTTTCGAGCTCTCCCGCTCGTAGGTGATGATGTAGGATCCGAATGGTATTGACTTTTACTCGGTATCTGGATCTTGGGTTGTTACATTGTGCAAGGCAGGTGGTCGGAGCTCTAGTGATCTCGACGCCTCCCATGGATGTCTGGCCAACGGGCGGTGCTTCCACCAAGTCTGCTCCACCCCCGGCTACTTCCCACGAGCCATTCGATCTAGACAACAATTTTGAGCGCGGTCAGATGGCCGGCTAATGTGATGCTATAATGCTGTCATGGCCTTAGGGTGCCCAATTCACTTCCCTGATGTCTGGCGCTGGTCGAGCGAGTACGGAGACAATGACTGAGGGCTTTTGTATCATTAATAAATGCATGATCCTCTTCTTCCACTGTATTCTTGTCTTTTTCTTCTCACGTTCTTAGGGCAGTTACGTGAACATTGCATGGACTCCATCAAATCATTCTCGTGTGGAGTGTTCGTGAGTCTCGTGGATAGAGTAGGTAGACTCACTATCAAATCCACCTTCAGTGCCCGCGAGGCTGGGCATACGTCTTGCTTTCCTGAGAAGGCCAAGACTCTTACCTTCCCTTGGTGGCTTAGAGGCCACCTTTGAATAAATGTAAAGGAGCACACATCCTTCTTCCCGAAATAGGAGAGGATTCTTGCTCATCCTAGGGGACTTAAGAGTCACTCTTGACCATTTGTAGAGGAGCGTACATCTTCCTTCCTAAAGAGGAGAGGATTCTTACTCATTCTAGCGGACTTAGGAGTCACCCTTGACCATTTGTGGAGGAGCGTACATCCTTCTTCCTGAAGAGGAGAGGATTTTTGCTTGTTTCATGGGACTTAAGAGTCACGTTTGACCATTTGGAGGCGAGCATACATCCTTCTTCCTGAAGAGGAGAGGATTCTGGCCCGTTTCTAGGGACTTAAGAGTCACCTATATTTCTGAGGGAAGCATGAATACTCTTCCCTTGGGAGCTCAGAAGCCACCATCATTTCTAAGGAGAGCATTGGTGCTCACCTCTTGGGAGCTCGGAAGCTACCATGGTTTCAGAGGGGAGCATGAGTTCTCGCCTCTTGGGAGCTCAGAAGCCACCTACCATGATTTTTTAGGGGAGCATGAATGCTCGCCTCTTGGGAGCTCGGGCACTATCATCATTTCTGATGGGAACATGAGTGCTCGCCTCTTGTGAGCTCAGAAGCTACCATCGTTTCTGAGGGGAGCATTGGTGCTCGCCTCTTGGGAGCTCGGAAGCTACCATAATTAGGCTCGATGGGCAACTAACAATGATTCCCTGGTCTGGGATCTAGAAATTGTGAGAAGGAGTAACAAGACAAATTTACTTACAAAATGCCCTGAGGTTTACAGAATTCCAAGTTCTTGGCAATTCTCTCCCATCCAACGTCATCATTCTATATGCCCCTTTGTCGAGTACTTTTGTCACCTAATATGGGCCTTCCCAGTTTGGGGCCAGTTTTCCCATGGTTGCTCTAGGCTCCACCACGCTATCTCATTGTAGCGCAAAGTCTCTAGGGAAAAAGTGGTGCTCTCTGACGTGAGCATTGTAGAATTGCGCCAGTCTCTGTTGATAGGCTATGAGTCTCAACTGGGCATGCTCCCTGCTCTCCTCAAGCAGGCCCAAGTTTTCTCGCATCACTTGGTTATTCCTGGCCTCGTCAAACTAGCTAACCCGTAATGACAGGTTGGATATCTCAACTGGGACAACTGCTTCTGGTCCATATGCCAGGTGGAAGGGCGTTTCCCCCACAGCAGTCCGAGTAGTAGTTCGGTGTGCCCACAGGACACTTGGGATGGAATCAACCCAAGACTCGCCAACCTGCTGATGCCATGAAGAAGCATTCTGTTGGTGTTTTCCACTAGGCCATTCACTTGGGGGTGGCCTTGCAGTGATTCCAAATCCCCAACTCTGAGCACTTTTCCTGGAAGAAAGTGCTCGTGAATTGCCTGTCATTATCAATTGTTAGGACACGTTGGATTCCACATCGATAGATTATGCTCCGCAAGATAACTTTATAAGTTACCTCACTTGTGATTTTTGCCATTGGTTCTGCCTCGACCCATTCGGTGAAGTAGTCGATGGCGACGATGAGGAACTTTTTCCTCCCCTAAGCCTCTAGGAAGGGGCCAGTATATCTATCCCCCACCGAGTAAATGGGCGAGGCTCCATTAGTGTATGCAACTGTGTAGCCAGCTGCTGATGCAGGTTCGCAAACTTCTAGCACTGGGGGCAACTTCGGATGTAGTTAAGGCAGTCTTGCTGCAATGTCAGCCACTAGTATCCTTGTCAGATGAGGCTCCTTGCGAGTGCTCACCCACCGATGTGTCTTCTACAGAGGCCTTCGTGGACTTCTCAAATTTCCTGCTTGGCCTCTGTGGGGAATAGGCACTTCAATAGTGATGCTGAGAGTGATCGCCTAAATAGATGGCCATCAATGGCTGTGAAATGTGCCGCTCATGCTCACGTACGGTGGGCATTGGTACGGTCATTGGGGAGGCTCTGTCGCAGGAGGAAATCCAAGATTGGATCCATCCATGTTGCCTCATAGTCTATGGCATTCACCTGGGGGCTTGGCTCTTCTATGCTTGGCACCAGTAACTCCTCTACCAGGATAGCTCTCGAGTTAGAGGCAGTCGTCGAGGATGCTAGGCGAGAAAGGGTGCCTACTCGGACGTTCTCCTCTCTCGGGATATGTACCATCTCAAAACGGGAGAATGTTGGCATGGCTTCCTTGGCCCTCTCAAGGTACTCCATCATCACTGGCTCCTAGGCTTCAAATTCTCACATGATCTGGTTGGCGACGAGTAAGGAGTTACCGTAGACCTACAAGTTGGCCATCCTGAGGTGCTTCGTTATACGTAGGCCCGAGAGTAGTGCTTCATACTCAGCCACATTATTGGTGGATGGTAAATTTAAGTGAATCCTTCCGAGTCTTCGGACTCGTGGGTGGCAGGCCAAGGTTCAAGCCGCGTCGGTTCCTTTCCAGTACTCGGATCTTGGGTCGTTACAATTGGTATTAGAGCGAGGTTGTGGAGGTATATACGAACCTGAAATGATTGCAGTGGTCCAGAAGGTCCATGAATATCCTGTACAGTTGGCGACTGGCTTAGGACGCCATGTGTTTTATTGATTTCGCTGGTTGTTTTCTCATTGCCAGGGAGTTATGGGATCGAGGAGGAGGACTCTCTCCCAGCAGGGAGAGTCAAGTGAGGGTCAGGAGGAGTAGAGTAGAGCATCGTTTCCAGGAGACACGGCTAGACAGGTGTGAGTTCCTGGAGCGGATGAGTTCATTAGGGGCATGTATCAGTATGTTCTTCAGCAGCAAGGGGGAGAAGCTGGCGAGGGTGCATCGTCTCGGGGTGGTCGTGGTTGTGTATTGAAGGAATTTTTGTAGTTCCAACCGCCCCTTTTCAACGGGCAACCAGATCCTGATGTAGCCAGAGAGTGGTTAGATGAGTTGGAGAGGATATTCAGTTCTATGGAGTGTGCTGAGGAGGAGAAGGTGGTGTTGGCTACCCATCGGTTGCAGGGGTCATCCCGGACCTGGTGGACGACAGAGTGGGGGGTAGCATTCTAGTCTCGTCTCCTTCGGCAGATTTCGTGGCGGGACTTCGTCGCAGCCTTTGAGCGTGCTTTTTGTCCGTCCTTTATCAGATCGTAGAGGATGCGCGAGTTCCTAGAGTTGGCTCAGGAGGACATGGCAGTGATGCAGTACCGATCTAGGTTCATTGAGCTGGGCCGTTATGCGCCGCACATTATGGTGGACGAGGAGTTGAAGACCGAGCAATTTGTCAGGGGTTTTAGGCCAGAGTTGAGGCATCCCCTACTCGTATCAGGTGTGACCAACCTGGATACAGCTTGCAGAGCAGTAGCGGCTTTGGAGAGAGTTTTGCAGAGGACTCGAGGGCAGGGCAGTGTCGGCCAGACTCAGACGGGTCCCAGTTAGCCGACGATCGTGCAGCAGCAGATTACTGTTTAGCCTTCAGCAGGCGGTTCAAGGGCATCACCGTCCGTGGCATCAGCGGCAAACTCGTCATCTTTTGGTTTGAAGCTCAAGAAGTTGTTTACGGACCCCAATTTTGGTAGGAGGTGCTAGGATCATAGAGAGCAGGGGCAACAGTCATTGAGCAGTCTCTAGCAGCCCGCACCCTATCAGCGTTAAGGCTCGGTGAGTGGTTCTCGGAGTGGGTGTCCTCGGTGCTGTGATTCCCATCCAGGCAGGCAGTGCTCGGTGCATGTGATCTGCTTCAGGTGTGACCAGGAGGGGCACATGGCACATGACTATCCTCAGAGGCCGCGTTAGCCGCACTAGTTTCAGCAGCAGCACCAGTTTCAGCCCCAATAGTTACCACCACCGCAGTAGCCGTACCAGCAGCAGGGTCAGTTTCCTCAGTTGTCACGGTCAGCTACCGTAGGGAGGCAGAGATCCCGAGGTAGGGTTACACACATGACCAGAGTGGAGGTTGAGGCATCGCAGTTAGTGGAAGGTACTCTTCTGATTTTGGGTTGTGCGTCTCGAGTTTTGTTTGATTCTGGTGCCTCTTATTCGTTTATATCAGAGGATTTTGCTCAGAGTGTCGAGGAGTCGGTGACCGAGATGTCGTGTGATTTGGCGGTGGAGTTGCCTACTGGTGGTTTGTATGAATATATTCACAGATATCCATATCCATTTAAACAATATGAGTCCACGTCCACATCAAAGAGAAGGTGAAATTTGTGGGTAGTGAGATAGAGAAAGTCCGGTCGATTCATTCCTTCCTAAAATAATTTTTATGTTTTACAAAAATATCCTTTTAATGTTAGCAAGAATTCCAAACTCATCGACCCAAAAAAATGGAAAATGAGTTACGTTCATATCAAAATCATTGGTCCAACATAGACGGTGAGTTATTAAGAATGAGTTTGGATCGGACATAGGTTCGAGTCACTACATCTATATCCGATATTTTTTTAAAAGTACCCAAACCAAAATCTATATTTGTTTATCCAGACATTATCCGACCCATCATGGCATTGGTGATACAAGTAATCAAGTTTTCGGGTACGTATTTTTGACATCCCTAGTCCATGGCCTCCTAAAAGACATGTCTTCCTCTTGTACGGCGCTTCAAGGCAAGTTTTCTTAAAGACCAATAATTGCTGCATCGCGTTGGGTGTAGCCAAAATTTTTTAATTTTCATAGATTACTTGCCTTGCAAATAATCCAGCCGTATCATTCATCTTTGATCACATGACTACAAGAAATTTGAAAAGAAAAAATAGAAGGGGCCCTCTGAATGCGCTAATTTTGGTCGCCCATTTCGGAGTGAATGATCAAAGACTACATGCAGATGTTTTGCATAAATAGAGAAGCAGGTGCAAAGAATCGCACAAGAACACTTCGTCTCAAACTCTACCACTGCCATTCAAATACTTCTAGTGCTTTGAAAATTATACTTGGGAGGCATTTTTGAGAAGACTGCCGGCCGGGCTGATGACTCCCCTCAATTGATTAGTATTAATTTGTGTATCGTTACATGAAATACTCTTCCTTCATGTTCCACGCCACCATATATAATTCATGTGGTTATGCAGCTGGCCACATCGGTCCCCTTTCACTGTTGATCGTAAGCTCTGTTGAACTTGTCAAAATCCTATCAAGCACACAGGATGACTACGTGCGACATGGGACAATGACTTAATTGGTGATTAAGAGGCAACCGTTAGCAAACTAACCCCCCCCCCTCATTATCCAAATCCTCATTATTGTGTAATTTGTATTTGTGGACAAGGGACGGAAACGTAGAGCTACCTGGTTTGCGCAACACACGTTTCTGTCTGTTCCTCTCTACGTGCAGGGAATTAATCACGCCAACATGGGATGACTGGGTAGAGAAGCTTCGCCAAAACCCGTCCGCGTTTCGGACTCCACGTATCAAAGCCATAAGTTTTGACTCGCCGATGTCACTCACACGCCTGACGCATGCAGGCTCCGCGTTGCCGACACTCCCTCGGCTCCTATAAAAATTTTTAAATGGCCGACACAGTACAAGGGTTGACCGATTTGTCGAGACAGACAGACAGACAGACTCGGTTTTTATGTTAATATGATACCAGTCGATCTAACTCAGGTAAATTCGGGTCGACTCGGATACATTTAATGAAAGTTTTAATGATTTGAGTCGACTCGAGCCAACTAAATCGGTCCAATGATACCATGCACACGAGTCGACGAACCCTCGTTAGAAGCCTGCCTTACGATCCAACCAGTGGTAGTTTCTGCTTTAAACACTCCCTGCTTCAGCCGAAAGCAACGCTTCTCTTCTTCCCCGGGAACGTCCCCCATGAACTCATACATCGTTCTGAAGCCTCATTTGGGGGCTCGGCCCCGTGGTAGCATGAGGCTTGTCTCTCGGAAGGTTAGGGGTTCGGGGGGTTTGGAGAAGAAGAGGGTGGTGAAGGAGGTGATCAGGAGGTGTAAGATTGACATTCTCTACATTCAGGAGTCCAAGTGCGAAGAGGAGGGTGAGGCCCTTATGAGAGAGTTTGGGGGGGTCTTAGACTCTCTAAGGGTGTTGCTTCCCCGACAGTTGGTAGGTCAGGGGGGATTCTGATTTTGTGGAACCCCTTTGAGGTGGTGGAGGTGGAGGTAGATAGGCATTTGAGTAGGTGGGATATCACCTTTCACTTCTCTAATGTGAGGGATGGTTTCTCTTGGGACTTACTGGAGTGTATGGTCCTTAAGGAAGGGAGGAGAAGCGACGGTTGTGGGAGTTGTCGTCTTTCTTCCACCTCTCTTCTGGGAGGCTGTGGTGTGTTGCCAGTGACTTCAATGCTGTGGCTGCCCCTTGGGAGCAGTCGGGGGAGGTGGGTCACATAGGGGAAATGGAGGATTTCTCAGCGTTTATCGAGGAGGCGGCTATTTCACTTGGTCCAACATGCGAGCTAATGCCTCTTGTTCGAGGTTGGACTGGTTCTTGATGTCAGTGGACTGGGAAGATCACTATCCTCATGTGTAGGTGCTTCCTTTGGTTAGAGTAGTGTCTGATCACAAACTCGTTCTCTTGAAGATCAGTCAGCTGGTGGCCAGGGGATCTTTCTTCAGGCTGGAGACTTTCTAGGTCAGGGAGCTGGACTCCTTAGAGACTGTCAGGGGTGTGTGGCTTTCTCAGGCTGGTGGCCGCTCTGCTATGGCGACTTTTGTGTTGAGGTTGAAACAGAGTGCACAAATTCTCAAGGCTTGGGGGGCGGACAAAACCATTACGGGGAGGGCAGGCAAGGATAGAATTCTGCAGTAAATAGAGGGTTTAGATAGCTTGGAGGAAACGGGTTTGTCGGATGTAGAAGATAGGAACTTTTGAGATGCCTTGAGCCATCAATTTTAGAAGATCCTCTCTAAGGAGGAAATTTACTGGAGGCAAAGATCCAAGGACAGATGGATTCGAGAAGGGGATAGGAACACTGCCTACTTCTAGCGCATTGCTTCAGGGAGGAGGAGAGTTAATTCTATTACTTCTATAAGGGTGAGGGAGTTCAACATCTCTTCAGAGGATCATATCAGGGGGCTAGCAAGGGATCACTTTGCCAGGTTGTTTTTTGTGGAGGATCATTTCGGGCCCAACTTAGCGGATGATCTCCTCCCTTGTCTGTCTGCCGAGGAAAGGGAGGATATCACTCGGAGTTTTTCTATAGCGGAGGTTCGACAGGCTGTTTTCTCTCTGGCAGGGGACAGAGCTCCAGGTCCGGATGGGTTCCATTTGGCCTTCTTCTAGCATTGTCGGGATATCATCAGTTCTGACCTTATGGCTGTTGTTAGGGTGTTTTAGGAGGGGAGGGCCCACTTGGGAGGTATTAACAGAACCTTCATGGTGCTTATCCCTAAAAAGGCATGGGCACAAGACTTTAAGGACTTTAGGCCCAGTAGTTTGTTGAATGGTACCTATAAGATTATTACTAAGTTACTGGCAGGGAGACTGAATAGAGTCGTGGATAGATTGGTCAGTTGCTATCAAGGCGCGTTTATCAGAGAGAGATATATTCAGGATAATTTTCTGGTGGCCCATGAGTGCTTGCATGCTATGAAAATTCAAAAGAGGGGACTAGACCTGAGGGGAACCAAAGAGAGCACACACCTACTCCATGGAGTGGAAGTGGATAGAGAAGTAGAGGTAATAGGTTTGGAAAGCATGGAGGCTTCAATGGGGATGGTGTGTTTAGGTAGAGACAAAGGCAATGCGGGTGAAGGCGAGGGTAAAGGTGAAGACAGAGGTGTAGCTTGCTCAAGCTCGGGTAAGGAAGGAAATGGAGGAGAAAGTGGAGAAGGTGAAGGCAGTGGAGATGAAGGGCAAGGCCGTGGAGGTGGCAAAGGTGGTGAAGGGCAAGACCATGGCACCCATCATTGACGTATCGACACGACGCATCGGGCGACGTTGGGAGTGGAAGGAGTGGTGGCTGAGGTGGGTGAAGAAGGGGAGGCACTAGCCTGAGCAAGGGCTTAGGTAGGTGGAGGAGATGGAGACCGGGTAGGAGATGGTGAAGGTGATGGCAGAGTAGGTGATGGAATAGGTGGGGGAATGGGTAATGGAGCGGGTGCATTGCTAGATAAAGAACTACAGGGGTGCCCCTAGTCTTGTAGAGATGGAGACGGCTGCCTAGGCGGTGTCTACTGCTGCTGCTTCTACTTGCTGTAAAGATGTAGAACAACCTTACAAATCATGGCCCAATCGATCCTTTTCTTATCTTCCAGGTTGTAAACAAACTCCCAGAACTCGGAGCAATCCTCAACCAAATGTCCCTGCTGGCGATGAAAATCACAAAATTGAAGCATATTCCCCACCGCGGGTCGGTAAAGCATAACCGGAGGGAGTGGCAACACGTGAATGGCCATCAAAGATCTGAAAACATCTGTAAAGCACTCCGACATTGGAGGATGAGGAGCCCACTTCGGGCAAGGTGGATGTCGAGGGGTATGGGGTGAAGTGGCAGGTTGTGGCGATTGTGTAGGTAATGGTGTATGGCGACTGGCGAAAGGACTAGGCAGTGGCGTATGTAGGGATGAAGAAGGTGGTATGTAGTGGATGACATCCACTTGCTTGGGGTGTGACGTTCCCTTGACTGGAGGTAATGGCGGTGATGGAGATGGAGACACGGGTGGGTATGCGGAAGCGAAAGGCTGACTGTGGATGGCAGAAGGTTGACTCATGATGGTTTGACTCATGGAGGGTTGATTTGCAAAGGGATATATGGAAGGTTGACATGAGGCGGAGGGTGAGTAGATGGTAGGTGTGGAGGGTTGACTCATGGAGGGTGCATAAGGGGTAGACGTAGAAGGTGAGGTGCATGTGGATGTGGAGGGTGGAGGTGACTCGTAGTCAAGGGAATTATGGAGCTATTGGCGGATGAAGTGGGCTCGACTATATAATTACTGCCAGGAGGTAATGTCGTTCAAGGCTAAAATGAGCCGATACTCGGGCATTGCATTAGATATTAACATCTTGATCTACTTCGGCTCCAGAATGTGCCCTAAGACTTACGCGGCCAGGCAACACCAGCGGTCAGTAAAGGTGCAGAACTCCTCTTCTGGCTCCATCTTCTCAAGGGCCAGATCCACCATAGAATACATGGGCCCAACCTGATCTTGATATTGCTGAATAAACTTCTCTTGGACCATCTGAAAGTTCACAATATGCTCTTGTGAGAGAGAAAAGAACCAATCCTGAGCCGGACCTTCTAATGACAGACCATCGAGTATTGGTCATGTCGAAACTGGGCCGACTCATAAAGAAACTCCTTCAAGTGCACATGCGGGTCACCGGAAATTTCTGGAACTTGTGCCGAAGTGCTGCTACGTTCTGGGACGAGTACCAACTAGGAAGAAGTCGTTTTCTGCATCCTTAAGTCGTCTGGTCCAGGGAGTATCAAGTTCCATTAGTGTTTTTGTGTCTTTTCCTCTCTTACTTTTAGTCTTCTTTTGCATCATCATAGCATCTTCCTCCTTTTTTCTTCCACGTTCCTCTGCATTCATCTCACGTTTTTAAACATCCTCCTACTGTTTTCACACCCCACGGGGGTTAAAAAAAACACCAACCCCCCAGGTATTCACCCCTTCCTTTCATGCATACTAGTTTAATTGCACTATAGATACTACACTTGTCCAAGGGCTAATTGGGTTGCTTTTCCTTTGTGTCTACATCCTTTTGCAGGTTTACAGGACTCATTACACAAGGCCCAACTCTTCTGGCCGGCCAAGAGGGGTGAAGATCCAAGTTCCACGTCATTGTTCTAGGTGCGCCTAGCGGCCGTTTGCTGGACTGTTTTCGGTTCGTTAGCGGTCTATCGTGCGACCGTTTGTCTTCGCCTTGCGGTCGTCTGGAAACCGTTTCTCTCTATTGCACCTGGGTTTTCTCTCCCGCGGGCGGGTGTGCTTCACTTGGCTCTTTCTAAGGTACGTAGTGTAGTTTTACTGCATTATTTATTTTGGTGGCGATCACGTCTTTTCTTGTTTGGGTATTTGTCATCTTCCTCCATCTTTTCTTATTTCTCTTGCTTTCTTTTGGTTGCTCCACACCCAAGCTGTGTGTTTATTTTATTCCTTTGCTCCACGCCCACGGCGTGTGTTTAGTTCCTTCTTTGCTTTAGTTTGCTATGTTAAGATGACATACTCACATGCTCTATATTTGATGTTGTTGATTGCATGAGTTAGTGCACATCACCCACTCACATCACATATCTCTCTCTCAAATCTCACATCATCACCACCACGATCAAAATATCTACAACCCTTATTTTTTGGCGATCACGGTGGGACATCTAGTACCAATCGTATTGAGTGATTGTTTGACCCGCTCATCTTTGCTTTTTCCGGTTGCCCTTGTGTTTTCCTCGATTTTTCGTTTTATTCCTTGTCTTTTCCTGCTCACTGGTTCCCTGGCGATCTCCTCCCGGCCGTTTCTGGCCTAAAAGCGATCTAGAGATAGACCGTCTTATCTCCTTAGCGGTACCTCATACGATCGTTTCTCCAATTACAAGTATGCATCCCGAGGATTGTTATTTCTGCATTTTTACTGATTTCTATTATTCCTGGGTGCTATTTGATCTCCTCCTTAGTTGATGTGCATATACATATCATTGTTTGCATATTGTTTGTTAGTTTTTAGGCTAAAAATTGCATGCACTCCGGTGCACATAGGATCATTCATCTTTCATATCTTAGTTGCATTCCTCCCTTGGTGTGTGATCCCTCGCCTCCATATTCCTTGGGGCCGACTAAGTGACCGCATCATAGACCTCCGTAAGTCCCCGCGAGCCGTGGATTCCCACACGGACGTCGGGCTGGTTGTACCTTTGCCACCCCATGTCTAGGTTGCATAAGTGAAGGAGAGTTTACACCTAGAGTTAACCAAGTCCCCACTATCCTTTCCCATTAAGAACCTATTTTTGGAGAGAACATCTCATTGAAATTACTAAGGTTCTCAAGGAGGAACAAATAAAATTTTGTGTATTATTATAACTTGGTTGACTTTTGGTTGCTTAAAAAAAGTCTCTCTCTTTTAGAGATCAAAACTTTACCTGAATCATGTCTTTATTTCACACAAGGCTTAAACAAGGTGATAACAAAAACATAAAATGCATAGATGTGTTATTAAAGTCTAGGCCATTGACATGAGTAAAAGAAACTATCTGATGGGTTACATAAATGTATGATAACCATATGTATTGGACTATTTAAACAAAAAGTCTTTTGTTCAGTAAGATCTTAACAATGGCACGTTAGCATGTGGATGTATGAATTGTACACATACGTCCAAACACATCCATGCAAGCACATGTGTGTGTGTGTGGCGAATCAAGGATTTAACAATGGTAAATCAGCATGTGGATTCATGTATGTGTGTGCAAACATCAATGCGCACACATATATGTGCAAGTATGTACATGTGATGTAAATGTGTGTACTTAAATGCACATGGAATTATGCATGCATGTGTGTACAGGTGCGTGTGTGTGTGAGTTTGGGGGGGGTGAAGACTTAACAAGAAGAATCTGGAGAAGAAAACCAAGATATACCTTATAAGATGATTCCAATTTGTCTTTGTATTTAGTAGCCAGGAGCTCTTCGCCTATAGCTAAGTTACTTTCAATCACATAATCAGTTTCAAACTGTTCACAATAAGAAGGCAACAGAAAAAAAAGGGGCAATTTCAGTAATAAGGACAGGACAAAAAAAAATACTCACACAGGTATACCTGTAGCACAATATGTGGGTACATGGTTTGCCCTTTGCGGATGGGTGGATCAAGAGTAGCAATGACAAACGTGTGGGGTTGATTAGACTGCACAAAAAAAATGGTCATGAAAGAATATCAGAAACAAAGATCGTACAGTCTTAGTCATTACAGAAGAAAACGCTAGTACAAAGAATGGTATACAATTTATTGGATACAAGACCAGAATTAAACCAGACAACAAAAAAAAAATGGACACAAGAAACAATTGCTATTGCTCATTTTCCATAAGAAAAATAAAAGAATACCTTGGGCAACAGAAAAATTCGAACAACACTGCTATACTGAATTTTGAAATCATTAGCCTGTCCTTGGAGTCGCATAAATGAAAGGTGAAGCTCAATGCTATAGCGCCCTCTGCACAAGGGGAAACAAAGACTCAGGGTTCACAAAAAATAAAACAAAGGCCAGCTCAGGAACACGACCATTGCAAATTACATTCCTCTTTTTTTTCAATTCACCTGCCATCCAAAAAAGTAGAATGACAGGAGTATCTGATAATGCAGAAACCGATGGATAATGCAGAACCAATTTGACATTTCCAAAATTTTACTTTAGGGTTACAGCAAGTTTATCATTTCTTTGAACTTTTTCAGAACAGTTAGGTATAATTCATGCCTTTTATCGTAAGGGTACACATTGTTTAGACGCCAATACCCCTAGTTACTCAGCAATGTATACCATCTTGTTTCATATATCAGAACAATAGAAATAGTTTACACCTTTTACGTAAGGGTACACGTTTATCAGATGCCAGTACCCCTAGTTACTCAGTGAAACTACCCATACTATTTTGCTCTTGAACAGAGGTAACTTGAAGCACTTCATGACATGAGTTTTTCTCCATTTCATTGATGAAGTACTTAGTTTCTCAATGCATTCAATCATTACTCTGCCTATACATTTTTGACTTAATTTGTAATCTTGCTACCCTTTGTGATTAGAAAGACTTGTTTAAAGACAATCAACATATAGGAGAAGGATAGCACGACCATGAGTAGAGTCTCGAGTAAAAGGTGCATAGTCCACAATGTTCTTGTGGAAACCAACGGCCAAAACATAATGGTGAAATCGCTCAAACCAAGTATGAGGGGCTTGTTTGAGCCCATAAATAGCCTTGCAAAGTTTGCACATATGATCTTGTGGAGTAGGAAGTCTCAGAGGTGGTTGCATATAGACTTCCTCAAAAAGATCACCATGAAGGAAAACATTCTTCACATCTAACTGATATAGCGGCCACCTGCGAACCACATCAACGGCAATTAGAGTGCGAACAGTAGTCATCTTGGCCACCGGGACAGAGGTGTCCTCATAGTCGATGCCGTACTCCTGGGTAAAATCTTTAGCCACAAGATGACCCTTGTGATGCTTAAGGGTGCCATCAGACTTAGTTTTGACTTTGTAGATTCACTTGCAACTGATAAGAGAAACATCAAGTGGAAGTGGTACAAAGATCCCAGGTCCATGTCTGCTGAAGGGCTTGAAGTTCTTCCTGCATAGCCTAACGCCACTCTGGAAGCTGAACTGTCTGCCTATAACTCTAGGGCCCTTGACAGGTGTGAAGAGCTGTAAGAAAAGCAGAGTATTGGGGATAGTAGAAATCCGTTGCATCATAACCAAGCTTGTCAGGAGGGCGATGGTCACATAGAGCATAGCGATAGTGAGGATCTACGAATGGCTGAGCAGGAGTAGGCACATGAATGGGAGGAGTTGGATCAACAACAACACCATCATCCGTGATCTCAGAAACATTGCCAACAGTGCGGGGACGTTGATGGTAGGTTTGGGTAATAGGTGGAGGAGGGTCAGGGAATGGTGACAGAGGGGGAGAAGAAGACTCGGAGACCAATGGAGAAGGTGGCCGACAGAGGGAAAGGGACATGGAAGACTAAGAGTAACATAGGAGAGGGGTCCAGTAGGTGGGTGAAGAAAGGAGATATCCTGAGTAGTGGAGGAAAATAAAGAACAACCTCGAAAAAGATGACATGACCAGAGATGCGAAGACGACGAGCAATAGGGTTGTCACACCAATAATCGAGATGCTCTGTGTTGTAACCGAGGAGAACACATTTGACAACACAAGGCAATAATTTGGTGCATTCATGAGAAGTCAACAGTACAAAGCATGTACAACCAAAGGTGCAAAGTGGCCTGTAGTCAGGGGGGAGGAGTGCAGGCGATCATAAGGAGTACAACCTGATAAGAGAGAGGAAGGAGTGCTGTTAATAAGGTGAATAGAGGTGAGGACGGCCTCAGCCCAGAAGTTCCTAGAAATAGAGGCAAAGAAAAGAAGGGCATGACGATGTTTACACTCAGCAACGCCATTCTGTTGAGGAGTGTAAGGACAAGAGAGTTGAGGTAGCGTGCCATGAGAGGCCAAAAGAGAGCAAAAGTCCAAGGAGAGAGATTCACACGCACCATCAATACGAAGTACTTTGAGGCAACAATGGAATTAAGTGTAAACCATCTCAGAGAAGGTGCGATATATAGACTGGAGATCAAAACACTTATACATCAAATATACCCAAGTAAAGCGAGTGGAATCATCAATAAAGTTGACATAATATAAAACAAAATAGCCATTGACATAAGAGGGGAAAGGCCCCCAAACATCAAAATGCACTAAATCAAAAGGAGTTGCTGATACAACCTCTTGAGGTGAGAAAGGAAGAGTCGTGTGCTTAATGCAAGTAATCTGCACACTACTTCTAGCCTAGCCACAGGTGCAAAAGATTCATCAAAGTCAATTCTCAACTCTTGACTATAGCCTTTGGCTATCAGCCGGGCTTTATGCCTAATTACCACCCCCTGATCTCTAAGTTTGTTCTTGAAAACCCACTTAGTTCCTATTACAGGGTGATTCTTAGGTCTAGACACGAGAAACCACACCTTATTCCTCTGGAATTGGTGTAATTTCTCCAGCATAGTGAAGATCCAAGAATTATCATTTAAAGCCTCTTCTATGGACTTAGGTTCAAATTGTGAAAATAAGGCTATATAATCAGTTTCAAAAACCCCCTTAAATGCAACTCTTGTCTTCACTCTTTGTTCCACATCTCCTATCACATTGTCCTGTGGGTGATCTTGGTGGAATGTCCATTGTCTTGGGAGATTTTGAATTTGAACTTGTTGCTCAACTTCTTGGGTTGGAATTTCTTCATTCTTCTTGCTTGACTCTACTTCATCCACATCAATTGCTCTTCATCATGCTTCTGCTCTTCTTTCTCTTCAGGCCCTGCATCAAGAACATGTGTTTCTTCATCAGTCAACCTCGAAGTATATTCATCAATCACTACATGAGGATTTTTCTCAACTACAAGAGTGCATAAGTTGTATACTCGATAAGCTCTAGAAGATAAAGAATATCCAATGAAAATGCCTCTATCACTCTTGACTGTAAATTTTTTCAGATTATCTTTAAAATTATTCAAAATGTAACAAGGTTGTGAACGTGTCACGTAGACATTTAAAAGAGAAAGACTAATTAGGACTAAGCAAAAGGAGATAATTAAAGTAACTAAAGGGGAGGGAGCATGAGATACTATCTAGGAGTGTGATCGCCAGAGGGATTACCTCAAAATAAGAAAGAATGATCATGTAGAATACCTTGCAAGCGGGTGAGATGTGAATCCAACTCCTTCCTTCAACCGGCCGACCAATGAAGGAGGTTCTTATTCTTGATTACCCTTGAAAGGAAAAGTAGACAAAAGATAAGAGAATCATGTTTTTGATTTTAAAACCCCTAAGAGGAGTAAAGGGATGGAGAGGTATGCAAGAAAATATGAAATATGGAACATGCAATATGATACTAAGATGGACTAAGCAAATCGTGGTGAAGATGTTGATGATATGCCGTAAAACTGAGAGATTGGTAAAAAACATAGGAGATGGCGGCCCTCTTATGCACCTATAAGTAGGAAAGAGGGAGAAGGAGAGCCCGGCTACTGCTTGGTGCTATGAAGCACAGTGGCAGCAACAGAAGTAGGGACTCAGCAGGAAGAAGAACTACTGTAGAGGATCCCTCTAGTGCACAGAAGGTTTTTTTAGCCGAAGGAACCTTTATGGATGAAATAGAGGGTATTTATAGAGATAAAAGTCCTTATTTCAATAAGATTAAAACAAAGAAGATGCTCTCTGGGGCATGGATCTCCCTTCCATAATCAGTCACAGAGCCAAAACAAGGAAAGGCACCAACTGGGAAGGTTGCAGGCGAAGAGGAGACGAAAATGAAATAACGACCATGAGACGGTTGCTCTTCTAAACAGTGCCCAAGTGATGGTCGCTATTTCACAAAAATATTAGACTTTTCATATTTAATAAAAGAATAAATAATGACCACTAGAAAAGGCATTCATCAAAGAGCGCCTGCTGATCTGGGTGTTATTTCCTTAATTTTATTTCTGGCAAGCATAATTAGGCCATGATGTTTAGACATGTGTTTCGTCGCCCTAACTCAGCGCCAGTTAAAAGATGTGACCGAATCTTAGTGGATGTTAGTAAAAGAGTTTCAAGAAGGCCTAAAATGAGATGGTGTAATGTTATTAGGAAGGATATCAATTTCTTGAGTTTAAATATGAATATAACACTGATATAAACTTTTGGTGGAACAGAATTCATGTAGTCGATCCTAAATAATTGGGATAAGGCTCTGATGACGATGATAATGATGATGAATTAGACCATGATGACAAATCTACACCTTGGACTCTACAGGCATTCTTGTCTTTGTCATTGTCAAGGGCATCTGAATAAAATACTCACTGGCCTGGGTCAAACAAGCTTCAAGCACTCAGTCATAACAGCTTTACATTTTCTTTTAGGTTGGGGGGTGGGGTGCGAGCATTTAGGAGATGATCTTATGAATCATTTACTTATCTAGTTGAATATAGGATACTTTAGTCTTTTATTTTAATGGCATGTTCAAACTAATTTTGATTCATACCTATCTTTTGAAACCCATCTGTCAGGTGGACTACTTGGGAATGCTAGCTTATGACCCTCTTAAATAGGCTTCTTTCAGGGCTCCTATCTATTCTAGAGTCACTAACATGTACTACTGACTTGTTGAACAGGCACAAAAATGTCTAAGTGATTATATGTCGTGAATCAACATATAGTGGATCTTACAAGATCAATATTGTAACTTGTATTCTTATCCCATAAATTCAAGTGGAAATCCACCATGTGTGAATTATTTGCTTCAATACATGTGTTCAACTTCTTATCTGTAGACAATTATTTTAAATGCTATGGAATATGGCTTTTCATGCTTTGTAATCACAATTATCTTTTTGAACTGGTGTCCTTTTTTTTGCCTCCCTCCTGTATGGCATTTAATGCTGTCTCCATATGAGCATGGAATACCATTCACATGTAGAAAGGAAAAAAATGGATCTTGAATATTCATATTATGTTATGATTTCCAACTGTTGTAGTCAAATGGTAATTGTTTTCTGTTATAGAAAAACTAGGCATCCAACCCAAGGAATAAGTTTTGAATTTTGATTGGAATTGTCTTGAATTCATATTGTTTCAGGTTGTCCAGGATATTTCATCTCCAATTTCCTTGGACATGCCAATGGTTCTCATAAAACCACAAGAAGCATGCCCCACTGTAGAAGTTTACAAGGCAATAAAATCTGAATAATTCATTGTTAACATCTTGTAAATTTTTTCATGAGGCCTCTGAAGTTAGTTCTGGTTATGCAGCGCTTACGATTGGAACAAACAAGCACTGTTGACCCAGGGAGCTTGTTGGAGAGGATCCTAGATCAGGGCATTTCCCAGGATGTTTGTGTCAATGACTTAGGTATTTTACGGTCTGTTTCTTTCTGAAGCTATGCATTGTTGTTGCCAGCACATTCTTTTATGAAATTTGCCACACGGCTTATTCATGCTTCCTCCATTCACACCCACCCGAAAAATAACTAACTCCTACTCGATAATTTCTTTTTTAGAAAGGAAATGGTAGAACATTGCTGTTCATTCTCTTTTTTATTTTGATGGTTTTGCTATGCTAGTACTCGAGTTCCTTCATTGTATGAGTTTTTGTTCCATTCCTATCTTTGCTTGTGTCTACATGGATGAGTGCACATCTGTTCTCAGCACAAAAGCTGCATATTAATTTATCTTGGTATTAAGAGTTTAGAATGAAGAAAGTCGTAGTCAAATAATTGGATTTATGCTACATTTCTCTACTTGCATTATTGGCATGTTAGTTATTGCTACTTTACTTTCTTTTGCAGACTGCTGTATGAGGCCAAAAGAGGTTCTCTTCATCCTGCCAGAAAAAGGTGCTCCATAAAGTGGTTGCTTGGTTTAAGACAACAGATATAGCCAGACGAGAACCGTTCATGCACTCACTCAACAAATTGATCTTAATGCAGTCAGACATCTTCATAAGAAAGTTGTTCGTGCCTCGACCTTTGATCCCCGTATCGCTTCCTTCCGCAAGGTAATAAGTGTTTTTTTAAATCACTACCGGTTATTTTAGCCTCATCCACACACTTCTCTGTTCATGACACTGGGTAGCTTAGCTGATCCAGTCAACTAGATGAGGATTTTACAAAAAAAATCAAAAAATTAGATGAGATTTCTTCCTTTTTTTTTTTAAACTAAAGTAATTGGATAAAAAGATTCGTTAATTGATCAAATTGATTTAAGCAGAAATGGTCCTCCTTTATGTGATGGTTTCCCATTGCATTGATTTGATTAAATGTAAATTTTGAGATATCCTGAATGATGCCACACGCTTCAACAGGGGTTCTAGATCTTCACGATGGCAGGAGGTTATAGTATTTTTCATAAAAGCCACTCGCTTTATGTTTTTTGGCAGTTTCCAATCTTCATTATGAAATGTAGAAGCATTTCACATTCAAGCCACCTGTAATCCATTTCATTGCTTCTCTATGGTTCCATCATTAGTTGGGTGCTCTAACCAAGCATCTCAATTCTACACCCGTTTGCTGTAGAAAGAGAAAGGCTGCATGGGGCTCTAGATGCTAGGATGTGTGGGGAAAAGGAAGTGGATTGCTTACAATGTATGTGGTCTTTTAGGAGATGCCAAAGAAATGTGAGCATGGGAGTGACATCTACAAATAGAACTATAAGAAAAATGGTAAGTGTGGGACATAGGCATGACAAGTGAAAATGTAATATTAGTTAGTGGTCAAGTCATGCACAACAGTGTCAAACAATGCCTTAGGCTGCGTTCGAGAACGCAATTGGGTTGGAATCCGTCGACCTCCCAATCGCCTTTCCAAACAGTCTTTCGCTCGTCCTGGCTTGTGTGCTGGAGAGATTATCAGAGGAGAGAGAACGTAGACTCAACGGCGTGGGTGTCCCGGAAGCTGGAGAAGCTGGCTGAGGGCAGCTTTCGCGGGCGATGGGGGAATTCTGGTAAGGAAAATTGTCATGCTGACCCCCCTCTGAGCCTCTTCTTCCCCATTTCTCATCCTTGGCAAGCCTAGGTGGCCCAGATCACGACCCCCTGTCGCGGTTGCCCTTGCCCTCCCCGGCGCCACCCCTCTCGCTCGCCATCGCCACCCCCCGTGTTCGACCTTGCCGGCTATGGTTGTTGTTGCTGCTGCCGTCGCCGGCTCCGGTTGCCCTCGTCGGCCGTGGCGGCGGCTACTGCTGCTGAGAGAAGGGAATCCGTGCACGCTGGTACTGTTCACCTGATTGGGAATGAGCAGTGAATTATCGTGACACTGTTCATCCGAGAGAAGGGAGCAGAAAGGTGTTTGCTCAACTTTCATGTCATGAGATTTTTAAAGGTATAGAACAGGTACTAAATGGGATTAGGATTTTTAAAAAAAATTCCTAGGGTGTTGGATTGTCCTAACATCCCGACGGTCATTTGACAGTAACTATACTACAAATCGTCACCATTTTTCAGTGAACCCTACCAATATCAAAAATAACAGTTTTGCCTAAACTGGCCTGATCTAGCCCGTTCGAGCACCAAACCACGTATAGAAGCAGGGAAAATGTGTAGGAGGAAGCGGCGATCCGTCTCCCTACCTCCACCGAAGAAACTGAGTACCAAGGTGACTAAATCATGTCAAAAATGACAATGTGAACTCAACCGCCGCCTTTGAATCCGCCATTCGGGATCGCGCCAAAATCGATCCGATCCTCGCTCCATCACGAGTCTCAGCAGCTTCCCGGCGTCGTCAGCTCACCCATGGTCGTCTCCGTTTGTAGCAGGAGCCGAGGGGACGAGAGAACGGGAGAGAGAGAGTGAGAGCGCGAGTGAGAGGAGAGAGAAAGGAGGGTGGGTTTATAAATTAAAAAAATTAGAAATTTTTTAATTTCTAAAAATTCATAAATTACGTCACAAAAATACACTAATTCAGAAAAATACACAAAAATAGTCAAAATGATCCTCACGAAGAGTACATCGCAACTGTATCGTCCATGAGTCGATGAATTGAGAAATAAACTCACTATAGGGTTCCGTAGGTTATACGGGAGAAAAATCCACCCGGATCGTAAAACTCAACTCACGAGCTACAAAAGTGATCCGAAACTCTCCAAAAAGGATCCGAAAGACCTAACAATGATCTGACAAGACCCAATAAGGATCCAGGGCATTACATTCACACACTCCTTTTATCCCTTCGGAGCTTTACCGCTCTTGGGAGGCCTCTCATGATCCATGTGGTATCGGGTTTACCCGGTATCTGAGTTCTGGGTTGTCACAGGTGGTATCAGAGCTGTGTTGGGAGGGATGTGTGGTAGTACATGGGAATTCAAGATATTGCAGTGCTCAGAGTCCATAAGGTCCAGTATAGTCGACAACTGGCATAGGTTTTGTGTTTCTTTACCGCTTTACTTCTCGTGTGAGCGTTTGCCTATGCTGTGTTGGCACTGTGTGAGCTGATTTTTGCTCTTGTCAGGATGTGACAGAGAGTCCCCTTTTTGTCGTGGTGTTGGTCTCGGTTGTGCTATGCTGGGCAGAGTTGCCAGCATGTGTGAATCTGTGGTGCAGTGTTCGTGTTTTTTTATGGTGTGTTTAGGTGGCTGGTGGAATTATTATTGGTGCGATGGTTGTGCATGTTCTTCGAAGCAGATTAATGTTGTTTTGGCCGTCCCAGCTTGAGGTTTAGTCAGCCCCTGAGGTGTTAAGGTTGTGTTGAGGTGGTCGTTTGGATGCCTCGTTTGAGAGAGTGCTCGGGCGAAACTAGGATTTCCTTCTTGGTGAGGTGTTGTTAGACGAGCTTGATATTTCTCATCTTGTCTTGTGGCATCGTTCTGAGTTGAACTTTGGAAGTGTTGTCTCGGTAAGGCCTTAGTCTTGTGTCTACTTATGTGTGGACTATGTTAGTTCTGAACCTGATCTGCTCTTATTTTGGTGGTGACCTGGCTTTGGACCCAGTTTGTGAGTTAGGGACCATTGTGCACTGTGTGTGGCTTGCCGTGTTTGGCGACTGTTGTGCTGTGAAGGTTCAGTAATTATTTTGGGACGTGAGGATAAGCTGAGACTGGTGTTCTTTGCGGCTTGTGCTGTGGCTCTTGGCATGATGGTTTGCACTATGGTGACTTGTGATCGACGCGGCGCGCAGCAGACCGATACCGACAGCAGCGAGTCGACCGGTTCGACCAAGAAGACCGCCTCGGACGACAAGGACGATTCGAAATCTTCGAAATCGACCAAGTCCAAGGACAGCGACTCGCAGGACGCGGCCCAGACCCTGGGCGTGCCCGGCATCGGCACCGCGCCGCCGCCGCAGACGGCGGAAACGCCCAAGGGCGAGAGCGCGGATGAAAGCGCGACGGCGAACGGTGCCGGCACCTCCGCCGCCAGCGTAAGCGACAAGACCGCCGATGCGGAGACCGCCGCACCGAGCGCGACCGGCCTCCAATTCGTGAAGCAGGGCGCGCAGCAGCAGGCCGGCACGCCGCAAGGCGGCACCGGCGGCCCGGCGGCGACCGTACAGGTCGCGACCGCCTCGACCGCCGCCTCGACCAGCAGTACCGCGGCGGCCGATCCGTCCCTGGCCGTGCAGGCGCAGGAGACGGCGAGCGAGGACGCGACCACCCATGCGGAGCCGGCGCAGGCGGAAGCCGCCGCCGAGGCGCCGCAGCCCCAGGCCGGGGCGCCGCAGGCCCCGCAGCCGCAAGCGAATGCGGCCTCGCTGATGTCGATGGTCGCTGGCAGTGCCGGCAACGGCGCGACCGGCACGGGAACCGGCAACGCCGATTCGGGCTTGCTCCAGAGCACGCTCGGCCAGGCGACATCGAGCCTCACGGGCACCACCGGCAGCAGCGGCACCGGCGGGTTCGCCGCCGCGCTCGCCGGCGAGACGACGAGCGCCGCCGATCTCGGTTCGGCCGGCGAAACCGGCGCTTCCACGAGCGGAAGCTCGCTCGCCTCGGCCATGCCGATGCTGCCCGGCGACCAGCTTGCCATGGCGATCAGCCGGCTCGCGCCCAACATGCGCAGCTTCTCGATGCAGCTCAATCCCGAGCAGCTCGGCTCGGTCGACGTCCGGCTCGACGTCGACGACAAGGGCAATGCCAAGGCGACTTTCAGCGCCGACCGCCCGGAAACCCTCGCCCTGCTGCAGCAGGATTCGCATCAGCTGGTGAATGCGCTGCAGGATGCCGGCGTCAAGGTCGACCAGAACTCCCTGACCTTTACCCTGCGCGACCCGGGCAACGGCGCCACCCAGAGCGGCGGCAGCTTCGACCAGGGCGGCGGACGTGGCAGCGGCAGCGGCGGATCGGGTAGCCGCGGCGCCGCGGCCGACGCGCAGGCCGTCGACAGCCCCGCGCCGTCATCGGTCAATTCGTCGCGCCTCTACGATATCCGCGCCTGAGGACCCTGCCATGAGCTCCAGTTCAGCCGTTTCCGGCACAAGTGGCACCAGCAGCTCGAGTTCCAGTTCGAGCCTGTCGTCCAACGCCGCCTCGGTCCAAAGCCAGTATCAGGTCTTCCTGCAGATGCTGACCACCGAGCCGCAGAACCAGGATCCGACGCAGCCGCTCGACAGCTCGCAATTCACCAGCCAGCTGGCGCAGTTCTCGCAGCTCGAACAGCAGCTGCAGAGCAATTCCTATCTGTCGACGATCGCCAACGACCAGAGCACCAACCAGTTCTCCAGCGCCATCGGCTATATCGGCCATACGGTGACGGCGGACGGCGACAGCTTCTCCGCCGACGGCTCGGGTTCGACCATCCCGCTGTCCTTCTCGCTCGCCAGCGCGGCGCAATCGGCGACCATCACGGTCATGAATTCGGCCGGCCAGACCGTGAACCAGGTCACGATGCCGAACCGGTCCGAACTGGTTCAACGGTCGAACCGCGGTTCGGACAGTTCGAGCGATTTTTTACCATTGGATCGGACCGGGCCTAATCGGACCGGTTGGGGGACCAGTTTACGGTCGAACCGGTCAGTCCGATCCGATTCTGATAACACTGTCAATTATATTGCACATAGAAAAGAAACTAAACTATCTAAAAACTAGAGGCAAATGCACCCAAAGATCGATGCAGGCAGTATCGAGCTCATTCCTGTAATTCCATGTTATGCAATTACTGAAAGGTCAACAAATTAATGTCCTCCCGCCGGGACACAGAAGGTTAAGAGATGTATACACATTCTGGATCGATTCTGGCCATATTCAAACTGCATTTTTAATCCTAGCTAGGAGCTACCTAATTAATTTCCAAGCACGTAGGGGAAGTTACACAAAACTAATTAAGCCCGACGTTATTATCTCCTTAATAAATTAAAGCGAGTACAGAGCAGCACGTCATAATTAAGAATCTCTCCTCCTCTGGGTGCCCGTCACCTTCCAGTGACCTCATTTCTCTCACTGTTTACGCCTTGGACTAGGCTTCTTCCTTGCAAATTTAATTCCAGGCTAGCTGCTGCTGCCATGATCTGGAAGAAGATGATCGAGAAGAAGCCGCCGGGAGTTGCAGGAGAAAGAGAAAGCAGAGAGAGGAAATGGTTTAATTAATAGAAGACATCTTTACCCAGCTGTTGTTAGGTGGGTAGGTAAAGAAAAACGACCCAGCATTGGATGGAAACAACAGGAAAAGGCTACACTTGACCCAGCAATGAACAACGACTTATATGAATCTTTATCCATACTAAAATAGCGTGTGAAAGGAAGACCTGCTCTACGCAAGAAATGTTAGAATTATGGGCCCAAGCCCATTGGCGCGGTGGCGTGCGTGCCCATTAGGCCAACCCCGCTGGCAGGGGGCGGACCGCGGATGCACGGGCACGCTGCAGCCGCCTCCTGGCCATGCAGGACGAGTGGGATCCGCGTGCGTGCATGCATGGGAGGGGAGGAAGAGTTTTCCCACCGGGAAACCTTCCCCCGATCACGGCGGCCGCCGCAATCACCAAGTTCTTTCCTCCTTGGGAAGGCCGCGATCGCACCGGCCGTCTCCCTCTCCTGCAGCTACCTTGACCTCCACCCCTCCCTCTCTCCCTCTTCTATATATAGAAACCCATCGTGGGTTTGAGTTGTGGGTGTGTAAGAACATGCATGAGAAACCCCGAAGAGAAGAGGTAGCCCCAGAGAAAGCTCCCTGCCTAAAGTGTGTGAGAAAGCATGCGAGAGAGAGATCAGTGATATCAAGCAGCGGCCGCAGAATCTTCTCTCTCTCATTATCTCTCATCTTCTCTCTTCTAGTTCTCCCTCTCTGCATGCTCCACACGGAACAAAGAGAGAAGGATAGTGCCACGAAGAGAAGAACACGTACGCTACATGTGGTGGTCCTGGAATATTCGTATTCTTGCAATAGTCCCTACTACGTTTTCGAATTAGAGTGATCATCACCGTCGTCTTTGGATCTTAGAGTGTGAATAACTTAAGATAAACTACGGTTGCTTATACTCTGACACCGCTGTGATACTATACGTGAGTCCTTTTATTCTGCTGACAAAATATGCGCGCCTCACACTGATGCTGTTACTACTCTGGAGTTATCAACATTGGTATTAGAGACCCAAGTTTTTTTTTTCTATGAGTGTGTGTGTGAGAGAGAGAGAGAGAGAGAGAGAGAGAGAGAGAGAGAGAGAGAGAGAGAGAGAGAGAGAGAGAGGATAAATGGGGCTATTTTCATTTTATGACAACTCTACATCTAGTGCATGCAGTTCATCCAAGTGCACACACTTTTTTGGTCTCAACTTAATAGTTTCGTGTTTCCTTGAACTCTTAGAAGTCCAATGAAAATCTGGAATATGAAGGACTCCAAATATAGGTTCTCATCAGTGGAACAAATTTATTAAGAAAAGCCAAAAGACTTGCTAAGTCCAGGTGCTTTATTTATTTGGGGATTCTCCAACATCATTCTCCTTGTGAAAGAGGCTCATTGCTAAGTCCATTTTTCATATTTTGTTACCTCAGAAGCCTAAACCCTTTAAATTGTGGTTGATGATGGACTATGGCGAAGTAATAGTTGAATGAAACAAGTTTTATTAAATGAAATTCCACATTTCATTATTCTGTTACATCTGTAATCCCTTTATAGATTTGCAACTCATGGATGACTTAGAAGTTGGAAAAAGATGAAAAGATTGAACCATTTATTCCTTCTAAGAAAGGGCCAACGTATTTGGCATCCCTATTGTCTTGAGTAACACAGGAGATTGTGTTCATTTTACTCTGCTTGATAGTTGTCCTAGTGGAGAGCATATCCCTGTCAAGCTTTCCTCTTTCCCTCTTTATCTAGACTCTGTAGTTGCATGAGCTTAATCTGTTAACTGGAAGCATAGCTTTCTACCTGCCCACTGTAGTTCCATGGGACTTTTGATAGACACTCTCTTGGTCCAAGTCATTTTGGCTTGGTCCTTATCACTGCATTTTTAAGGGTTGACGGCAGGTAGGCAGTCAGAAAACCTTGCAAATCCTTGCATCCTTCATTGGGTCTCTCTCACTTAAGATTGGTAGATGGCATTTAATGATGATTATCTTGGACTTAAATCATTGGAGACAGCAAGTGCTGGAAGAGCCTCCAGATAACATTGTCTCTAAGAGAAGACAGCAACCAACAAACTTAAATGCCAGTATGAGGTTGGACAATCTTGGTAGGAATTGGCTCCTCAACATGAATTGAGGGGCTCCTGCTGTTGAATGCCTCAGATACTGCTGAAGTGGTGAAAGATGACATCATTTCCATTTGCTGGAGAAATGAAATAATGAAGAATGTTTGAAAAAAAAGGAGATAACCATAGAAAAGGTGATCTGACATCAATTGTTATCGGACGGATTCTCAGATGGCATGCGGAAGAAATTAGAGAAGAGATGAGAGATTTGGGGGATAGAAAACCAAAGAAACAAGGTGGAAGGTACAGAGAGTCTGCATCCTAAGAGGTTTTCTTTTTTTGGAAGGTGACCAAGAGGCCACATTTCATTAAGAACAGTGAAAACAAAGCATACAATAATTTGCATGTCGAAACTAAACATCCATTACTTATAATATACACATCTTCGTTGACTTAACGGGATGACCTTAATTAAATTTATCGTGCCTCGGCCCTCGGGCTCTAAAATGCATATGTAATCTTTAGTGAGAAAGTAAGGAATCCTGAGTTAACAGAAATTGGATAGGTTGACTTGCGAAAGAACTTTGTTGAGACCTCAATTGTTGGGTTGTGGCCTATTCTTTATTGTAGAAGTAATGAGAACGATGGAACCTGTGGCTTCATTGTTGTGAGACTCAAAAAGACTCTTGAAGTTTTTCAAACCAAGGAATAAGGATGGACAATGAGGATATTGGTTCAACTGAGATTATTCAATTCAAGAGCATTGAGGATTTCAATAGATCAAAGTGGTATTTTCAGTTGATCAAGAAAGAACAGAATCATGATTGAAGACTCAGGAGGAAACAAACAAAAATTATGCAAAAAGGTGTCGACTTTGGGTGCCGACATTCCTTTAGATACACTTACATCTGCCATGATACAGCCACATGGACCTGATCTGACTCAACCTTTGAGCATCTTATCATGAACTCCCCCTATCAATATGTAAAAGTAGAGATTGACATGGGATGTTTTTGACACTAACTCTCCCTGTCTATATGCATTACTGCTGGACACAACATTTTAACCATATTACATTTGGCATATGAACAACAATGAGATGCAAGACATAGACACACTCTTGATCTAGGGTACCTGGCGGAGGACTAGCCTCTACGCATAGCGTGGGTTTCTAGACAGAAGAGACCTGTTTTTATCCTAGCATACCATTTGATATACCCTTAAGGTCAAGATGAATATAATGCAATGCAATGTATGTGATGACAAATGCATTCTACTTCTATTGACAAACTGAATCATGTGCACCTCAACAATCATGAAGAAGGCATTTATTTCAAACACAAGAAACTCAAGCAATCAGTCATCATAGTGAAATTTACATAAACTAAGTTCTCTTCTTAAGAATTTAAATCTTTTATTTTCAAGAGGTTTAGTAAACATGTCAGCAATCTATTTTTCTGATTCTACAAAGTTCAATTCAATTTCATTCTTACTTCATCTCTCAAGAAGTGGTGTTTTATCTCAATATGCTTAGTCTGGGAATGTTGAATAGAATTTTTAGTCAAGGATATAGCACTGGTATTATCACAAAGAATAGGAATGCATCCAAGTTTGATGTGCTAGTCAATAAGCTGGTGTTTAATCTAGAGAACCTGGGCTACACAATTTCCTACTGCAACATACTCAGCTTCAGTAGTGGAAAGAGCAACAGTGTGTTGCTTCTTAGATGCCCAAGACACTGGACAACCACCTAGGTATTGACAATACCCACTAGTGCTTTTTCTATCTATTCTACACCCTGCATAGTCTGCATTAGTGTAAGCTATCAGTTCAAGCTCACACCTAGTAGGATACCATAGACCTAAGTCAAGGGTGCCACATAGATATCTAAAAATCTTTTTCACTCCACTCATGTGAGACTCCTTCGGACTAGCTTGAAATCTAACACATAAACACATAGAGAATTGAATATCTAGATGAGATGCGGTCAGATAAAGCAAGGATCCGATCATACCTCTATATATTTTGAAATGAACCAATTTACCTTCTGGGTCAGCATCAAGACTAGTTGATGTACCCACTGGTGTAGTAATGGCCTTGACGTTTTCCAGCTTGTACTTCCTCAACAGATCCTTGATGTACTTGGCCTGAGTAATGAAGCTTCTCTCTAAGGTTTGACAAATCTGTAATCCAAGGAAAAACTTCAATTCTCCCATTAAACTCATTGCAAATTCATTAGTCATTAAGTTTGAAAATTCCTCACACATGGATTGTTTAGTTGACCCAAACACTATGTCATCTACATAAATCTGAACAGCAAGAATATCCTTGTTATTTACCGTAGTGAATAGAGTTTGGTCAACCTCACCTCTTGATAAATCTTGACCTGTGAGGAAAGAGCTTCCACACAATGCCTTGATGATGCGAAGTAAGTTGTGTAAACCTGAGTTCTTTCTTTCCAATTTTTTCCTTCTTTTTTTGAGTCCATATTCATGGTTGTTATGACTGAATGTTCTACAGCTTCAGGATGATGAATAATGTAGAATGTGTGTCTGACACACTCTGATTTTATAGTGACACCATAATCAAAAAAGTTTGGAAGCAGGATTATCTGATTTTTGCCATTGGCCCCACTCCCAAAAGCATTTCCTCTTCCATCTCCTGAGGACTTAGGAGATTGTTTTCTTCCTCACTCTTTATCAAGAATCTAAGAGACATTAGTCTGGTTTTATCCTTTTTAAAAGAGCTGTTATCTGTTCTAAATCCTAATGTAATTGGATAACTTGTAATTTCTTGCTTTTTGGCACATTGTGGTTCCAATGCCTCACTATTCCATGGTGATTCTACCAATAGCGTGCTTCAATTATCTGTTTTCACATTTTTTCTGTATGTATGTACTTCCCCCCCTGATGTCGACATGAAAATGAAACTATAAATTTAAGAGATGTGAAAATGCAAAATTGGAGCCCTCCAACATTGTTTTCTCCCAGATTTGAGAATCATTGTGGGATGGGCAGGATTCTGGTGCAGTCTACATATCTGTATTTCCGGATTTCTTCACATGCTCGGTCATTATTGGCCTTTACTTTGTTTGTGAGCTTACTATGATTTTAATTATTTAATTGGGCAGGGCAACTCCCTAGGCAGGTGACATTTTTTGTCACAACCTAGATTTGCTCCCTGAGATCAGCGGTTCAGCTCTGCCCATGAAAACCATTGCATGAATCACCGGGGCGTTGTAGTGTAGTGCGACTTCGCCTCGCCTTGGGTGATCTTGTAGCTGGGGTTTTAAAGGTTGACTCTGGAACCGATCTGCTTAGTCTGTCTGTTGCAACATGTTAAGATAGTTTCCCATCCGATAGCTGAGGTTTTAAAGGTTGACTCTGGAACCCATCTGCTTAGTCTAGCTCTTGCAACATGCTAAGAGAGTTTCCCATCCGGAGATCTTTTTGGGGATACAATTGCTTGAAATAAGCATCAAAGTCTTAGCTCTCGTTGGCTTCACTCTTAGGTGAAGATAAGCATGAAATTGCTTGATAAGATAGATTCTTAAACAAGCATTGGGAACTGAATCTTAGTAATATGTAACAACCTTCTCTATCTACCGTTTTTTCGTTCGTTTCATTTTGGTATATGTTTACCATCCTTGCTCTCCTCATCTTATAACTTGTTCATTTTTCTCCTGCAGGTTTTATGCTGGTACTGTTGACTCATACGATCCCATTACGAAGAAGCATAAGGTTCTGTGGCATGTCCATTTTTAGTTAATTTTACCTTCTTGTTTTTTTACCTCTATTATTGGAGAACGTTTCTGCCTCCTCTTAGAATAGTACTCTCTTATAGGATGATATTCCAATGTTTTTCCAGGTTTTATATGTTGACGGTGATGAAGAGATTTTGTTGCTGAATAATGTGCACTTCAAGTTCATTGAAGATGATGAAGAGGTATGTTGATATTATGCAGTTGTGTGTGTTATGTCTAGGGCTGTGGAAATACTGGTTTCTTATATTGGTGAGACTAAGGGAGTGGGCGGAGCTCTTGTGTAATGTGAAATCTCACGGCTGGTCCATTGTTGCTTTGTTGGGGGGCTAGTGTGGGTAACACCGATTTGGTGTTCACTGTTTTTGATGTATAGGGAGTTTTGGAACACATGGACTATACTTGTTCATTCCCTTTTCACCTTTAATAGAATAGTGGTACCAACCACTTTCCAAAAAAAAAAAAAGACTTGCATGTTCATGTGGTTTGTTTCATCATGTGCATCATTGCAGGTGGTTAATCAACAGTGTTCATCCATCGGGATTTGGGGCAATGTGGCTAAACACCAGCCAAGGCTGGTGAGAATGGTCCAACTTTTGAACCCTAATGACCAACCACTTTGGGCAAAACCTAAACTGATTTTTTTTTGAAAAAGTTTCAAAACCTAGATTCCTTCATATATTTAAAGAAGGTTGTTATAACTTCTCCAGAACTGCGCCATATTTTTATGCTTTAGAACCCACCCGTAATTTTATCTTATGTTTCATGCAATGAATAGAGAGACTTTTAGCATGGCTGCTCATGCACAATGCTGTTGTACAGATCATTAACCTCTTTTGAGTGCCAGGTGTCTTTCATTTGTTTATGAATTTACATCTATCGTGATTCTTTTGTTATCTTACCTTCTTCTCTTCATGATGTGTAATTTTCTTTCCTTTCAGATTTTTAAAACTCCTGGACATGCAGTCAAGTATGATGAGAGTCTTATTGGTGCCAAGATAAAAGTCTGGTGGCCAGCTGACGCGAAGTAAGTTGTGTAAACCTGAGTTCTATCTTCTCCAAATTTTCCTTCTTTTTTTAGTCCATATTCATGGTTGTTATGACTGAATGTTCTACAGCTTGAGGATGATGAATAATGTAGACTGTGTCACTGTGATTTTATGGTGTGACCATGATCAAAAAAATTGGGAAGCAGGATTATCTGATTTTTGCCATTTTCCCCACTCCCAAAAGCATTTCCTTCTCCATCTCCCGAAGACAAGTTGTTTGGTAGACCAGAAAATCCCCTGCTTCTATCTTTTTCTGCATACTGCTCACATGCACTCCATGCTTCTATGGATCCCAAACTTTATGTTAGTTAATGCTTACACTAATCAGTTGGTCATGTAATTTTCTTATGGTTTGTCTTTCTTTTGCAACTGCCGCTATATCTGTCATATCCTTGTTGCTTATAATGGCATTTGCTTAAACTACATTATGTGCATTGCCCCCCCTTGAAGCAGAAAACAAAAAATGAGCAAAAAAGTTAGAGAACTCCAATGGTATCTCCACTCTGTTGGGAAGTATGAAATGCATTGATACTTGAGATTTTCCCAGAACCATGTTTATGCATTTCCACTGTGGCACGTACAAAATTACTCCAACTCACATACCCAATCATCAGACAACAGCCACCCAAAATCTTCCGTGTGAATTGGGTGGATGATGACTTAAAATTCCCCAGAAAGGAGATCAGTAACGAAAACTCCATGATAACTGGAACCCTTGTAAGGTTCTTCTGAATTGCCTTCCCCTTTCATGTGCCTGTAATTATTCCCGTCTTTCAAAGGTTCTGAAGCTTCTTGAGTGTAGCTACTGTCAAATATATGTTATGGTGTAGGTGTCTTGCCGGACAGTGGCTTGGAGCCTGGATGAATTTTAACGTCCCGGTTGACATCTTTGTGAGGATGACATCATCAGAACAATCATCCCTAAAACTGAACTTTCCGTTTGTTGTACCTGACGTCTTTGTGCTTTTTTTTCTTGGTTATTCTCTTCCTCACATTATCTGCTCCTGTAGTGAACGTATACTTCTCAGGCTGAGGACTTAGGAGATTGTTTTCTTCCTCACTCTTTATCCAGAATCTAAGAGATGTTAGTCTAGTTTTATCCTTTTCAAAAGAGCTGTTATCTGTTCTAAATCCTATCATAATTGGGTAACTTGTAATTTCTTACTTTTTTGGACATTGTGGTTCAGCTACCTCACTATTCCGTGCTGGTTCTACTATTAGCGTGCTTCAATTATCTGTTTTCACTATGTATTTCCCCTCCCCTGATGTCAACATGAAAATAAAACCATAAATTTAAGAGACGTGAAAATGCAAAATTGAAGCCCTCCGACATTGTTTTCTCCCAGATTTGAGAATCATTGTGGGATGGGCGGGATTCTGGTGCAGTCTACATGTCTGTATTACCAGATTTCTTCACATGCTCAGTCATCATTGGCCTTTACTTTGTTTTTGAACTATGATTTTAAGTATTTAATTGGACAGGACAACTCCCTAGGCAGGTGACATTTTTGGCCACAACCTAGATTTGCTCCCTGAGATCAGCGGTTCAGCTCTGCCCATGAAAACCATTGCATGAATCACCATGGCATTGTAGTGTAGTGTGACTTCGCCCCGCCTTGGATGATCTTGTAGCTGGGGTTTTAAAAGTTGACTCTGGAACCCATCTGCTTAGTCTTGGTCTTGCAACATGTTAAGATGGTTTCCCATACGGAGATCTTGTAGCTGTGGTTTTAAAGGTTGACTCTGGAACCCATCTGCTTAGTCTAGCTCTTGCAACATGCTAAGAGAGTTTCCCATCCGGAGGGTTGCATCTGTAGGAAGTTTGAAACACCACACGGGAAAGGAAGCTAAAAGCCGTCATCGCTGATCTCGACGGTAGATTCCTGTTGAAAAGAATGGCCATCTTTGGGGAGGTAACACCTTGCCAGAACACATCACATGGGAATAGCATGGCCGGAAAGAAGCGTAAGGGAGAAGGAACGCACAAGAGAACAAACAAACAGCAGAGGACCAAATCACTCCATGCATAGGGCTACAGAACCAGTCATAAACATCATAAAAGAGGGAGCGGGTGTACAAACTCTCTAACTCTCACCATCACCTTCACGCTCATCCCTCTAGATGTCCCTCTCCTCTCCCCTGGGGCCAGGGTCCCTAGTGGGCCTCCTGGAGCTCTGCGAGGCAATGCTCATTTCACCCGCAATGCCCGCTCGACCCCAGCAGCTCGCTGCTGCTCTCTTGGAATGGTGAAGAAGCTACCTACAAAGAGTTAGCCAGATTGACGAAGGCGCGCTCTGAACTCTCGTGCCCTCTCGTAGCGCTCCTCCATGTCCTTCAGCCTCTACTCCACAACTCGAAGGCCTTGCTGGAGCTCCATCACTTGGGCCTCAAGAGCCTTTCTCTCGTCCCGATTGTGCTGTCGCTCTGTCCTCCTTCTCCTTCTCCGCTCTCTCTCTCTATGCCTCTTTCATCGCTGTCTTGAGGCAGTGCCTCCCCGTCGGGACGCTGCAGCTCCACTACTGTGGTCGCCCAGGTGTCACGCTCCTCCTCAGCCTGGACTACGCGAGTCAGTGCTCCCTGGATCTCCAACGCCTACCAAAGCCAAAACATTCACAAGGTCAGTGAAAGAGCGACAAATATTTAACGTCCAAGCAAGGCAAGTACTCACCCGAGCGGCAAGCTCACACTCTGCCTCCCCGGCACGGGCCACCGCACTCGCAAGTTACTCCCGGAGGAAGATAACCTCTGGACGAGGCGCCTGGGAACTAGAAGATGCCCCGCCAACCATGCTTGCTATCGCTGCTTGTTGGGCACGCTAGGACAAACAACAGTCGGTGACTAAATCTCAAGATAAAAATAAATAAATAAAAAAAAGAAGAAAAAGAGAAGAAAATAGCGTCCATTGCATAAACTCACTAGGATGTCCAGCTCTTGACGAGTAACAGTCAGTTGCTGCCTAGCGTCTGCCAGCTGGGCTTGCAGGTCGGTAATGATGACGTCACGGGCATCCTACGTACATCAAGATATGTGTACATAACATAACACACACAAAAAAAAACATGCCCATTTTATGCTTACCTCTGCTGGTCTCCCAAGCTGGGGACACCCTGCACTATCCGACGCGTAAGGCACCTCAGATGCACCACCCTGCTGCCAGTGGGCAGGTAAGCATGTGCGCCAGTCTAGGAGCTTCGTCTTGCCTTGGGCCTCTCGTGCGATGGGGCCCGGCTCATCCACACTCGCCCACTCGTCGGCCAAACCCAGGGGCCTCATCACACCCTACACATCACAAGAGGGGGATGCACATCAGTTTTTAAATCAGTTTTTAAAAAGAGAGAGAGAGAGAGAGAGAGAGAGGGAGAAAAGGGGCACACAAAAACAAACATGTCGCCTATTGAAGACGCGTTCATCATTCAAATGCGGCACTCACCAAACCTTCTCCCCTTCTCACCCGGACCGAGCAAAATAAAGAAGGATGGAAGATCGGGAGGGCTTACCGGGTCATGCCCACTCCCCTCAGCTGAAATCGATGAACAAATTGTCAACTCGGACCCTTCGTCCCCTTTGATAAATAAACCCTATTTGCTTCGATATTTAACCAATACTGATGAATAAACCCTACCTTTGATTTTTATCATCATCATCGAAATTGATGAACAAATCACCGACTCAGACCTTTCATCCCCGTCGATAAATAACCTTCTTTGCTTCGATATTTAACCAATACCGATGAATAAACCCTACCTCTGATTTTCGTCATCATCTTCGAAATCAATGAACAAATTATCGACTCAGACCTTTCATCCCTGTCAATAAATAAACCTTCTTTGCTTTGGTATTTAACTAATACCGATAAATAAACCCTACCTTCAATTTTCATCATCATCGACAAAATCGATGAATAAATCGTCGACTTGGACCTTTTGTCCCCGTAGATAAATAAACCTCCTTTGCTTAGATATTTAACCAATATCAATGAATAAATCCTTCCTTCAATTTTCATCATCATTGGCAAAATCGATGAACAAATTGTCGACTCAGACCTTTCATCCCCGTCGATAAATAAACCTTCTTTGCTTCGATATTTAACTAATACCGATGAACAAACCCTACCCTTGATTTTTGTCATCATCAAAGAAATCGGTGAACAAACCATCGACTCAAACCTTTCATCCCTGTCGATGAATAAACCTTCTTTGCTTCAGCATCTAACCTGTGCCAATGATTAAACCCACTATCGATTCCTGGTTACAACCGGCAAAGTCGATAAGCAAACCACTGGGACCTTCCATCTTAATCAAAGAACAAACCCCCTTGTCTTTCCACAAGCATTCTGCTTGATGCCTACCAGTCAATCACATTTCTTGGTAGCTATTAAAAGATAGTTGGTAAACGCCCTAAGGGCTTTATAATACCAAGTCGAGGTTTTCTCCTACAAATTAAGACTACATCCACCCAGGTTCAGGGTTCCTATGTGGCAAGGTTCATGGTGCAGTGGAGCGAGCCCCTCATCCCTTCCTTGAAGGGGTGAGCGATCTCCTGCCCTAACAACCAAGCATAGCCCTGACAAATGGTGTATTTGCCCCCCTAGATGCGCATGCCCTCTTCATGATGTCTAGTACAAAAGAGCTCAGGCTAGCAAGCATGTATGAACAAAAAAAGAACGAATGAAAGCAAGAAGCAACCACGTGTTAATAAACAAAATGAAGCATCATACGTGAATTTCATTTCATACTAAATTGCATGGTCCCACAGGGCATTCCCCAACATGCACAGAAGGCTAAAAAAGATAGGGAAAGAAAGGGACAAAAGGAGTTGAACAGCTATTGAATCGATCGATAGAAAATTTCCTTAAATTTGAGGATCCCCAAAGACAGATAGCTAACAAGTTCTTGCAAGCGGGACTCCTCGGGTTGGAGCCTTGTTAACTCCTCTTGAAGGGAAGTAGCTCGCCCCTTTGCCAGCATGGCTTCATCCAAGCTCTATACCCATAGTTGCTCAGAGCATTTTAGGTCTTCCTCAACATGAGCAAGTTCAGCTTGAAGCTCTGATGCCCATTTCTTCAGAAAATTAATATGGCGGGCAGTAGCCTCGGCGGCTTCTTAGTGAGGACACGAGAGCCAGTCGCAGATATCAGACACGCAGCACAACTCGAGTGACTTCGGCCTCTTTATGGTTGGGCGACAGCATGGAATCCCTGCCCGAGCCTTGAGTTTTTATGTGTGGGACATTAGTATTTATATGGAGCCAATCACAATCAGCCTGAAACCTCTGAAAGAGCTGATTGTGGTAATAAAAAGGAAGGACCCCATGCATGAACTTTAAGCTACTGCAAGAGTCAAAGCTGGGCCCTTCAAAAAGAAGCAGAGTGCAAAAGAAAAAGAGGGAGAAAAGGAAGAAAAGAGAGATGAGTGCCTGCTAAGCCTCGTATGAAAGAAAAGGAGGAAGAGAAAGAAGAAGGTCAACAGCCAGCACAGCCAACCCTGGATCGTTCGCACTGTTGACACTTGCCCTATCATTCATGGTGCCCCTTTCATCTGGAGTCGTTGCATCTGCAGCAGTTTCGCTTTTCCTTGTTTCTCTTATTTCTCATTTTCAGGTCAACTTGTTCTGTGGGGCTTGTCCCCGTGTGTGGTGAGGACTTCGTCCTCGTGAGGAGTTCACTCTTCGTGCAGGGCTTGTCCCTGTGTGTGGTGAGGACCTCGTCCTCATAAGGAATTTGCTCCTCGTGTGGGGCTTGTCCCTGCATCTAGCTGTAGCAATAGCGTGTGTGTGTGGTTATCCCTCTTTTCGCCAAAGAGTGGAGGCCTCTCCTAGTTGGGAGGGGGGTGGACGTAGGCTTGTCCTGAGACAGCTGAACCACCTAAAAAACCTTATGTTATGGTGTGATGCACTCTATCCATCTCTCCTACCCCGATTCACAGGCTCTTCTAGCTCTTAGCTCATTTCATTTTGCTGATTAACTCGTTGATTTTAGTTCAGATCTATATTTTGTTTCTGATTCTTTGTTGTTCATCTTGATCATCGTTAAAAGCACTAATTGTGTAAACTCGGATCTATTCACACCCCTCTAGATCCTCTCTTAACCATCCAACAATCACAACCTAAAGTATGCGGTCAGAAATCCAACCGCATTCTCCAGGGTCCCACGGCATGGCTATAAGTGGCGGTCTTGGCCTGATCACCACCATTAGGTGGCGGTCGACCGTGAGACTGCTACCTGTAACCGACTTGCTGGGCCTAGTCCGGAAGCAAGTGGCGGTCTCTGCTATGGCCGCTACCTACTTCCGTGCCCGAAAATAATGAACTCTGCAGAAAATCCCATCCCACGCCCCAATCACACCCATGTGAAGGGAAAAATAAGGGGAAACCCTTCCCCATCCACTCTAGCACCGAGAGGAGCCATTTAAACTCCCAAAATGTGAACAAAATGAGAAATCTGGCACTCACCCCAAAATCATGATTTTGAACCCCGGTGGGAAAAAAAACCCTTTGGACTCGTCTCGGGCTACCAAATCGCAGGGAAATGAACTACATGGGCTAAGGATTCGTCCCCCTACCTCCACCAAAGATATCCCATGCCGAGGACGCCGATCTGCCATGAAAACATCTTTTGAAACGTCGCTGGCTCTCAAACTCATGAACCGCCACCACCATCTAGATTCTCGCCTCGTCCATGCCACTCCTCGTCTGATGAACCTCGCCACCTCACCCTCGTCCACCTCCGTCAGCCATCCGAAGAAGAGAGGGGGAGAGGGGAGAACATGAGAGATGAGATAGAGAGAGAGAGAGGAGAAATGAGAGATGAGGAGAGAGAGAAAAAGGGGGTTATTATTTATAGAAAATTAAAATTTTTGAAAAATATAAAAAATAAGACAAAATCATTTTCATGATCCTCAGAACACGCTCTTCGCGCTGGTAACATCTCGGAGCCCGATAACACATCGGTTCACCCTACTCCATGACATGACCTTTATGAACAAGGGTGTAAATATGATCAAAATCAAGCAATGCAACCCAATTGTTTTCAGAAATTGTTCAAACATGGATTTTCAATCACTTTACAAAAGTTGAAACAATCATTCACAAGTCAGTTAAAATTTTTAAGATTTTCAATTCCATTCAACCAATAAGTAAATTCATCATATCAGACTAGGGAAATGACAAATCAAGTTTTAGAATCAATACCTGAGTTCAGCAAGCATCACCATATTCCTTCAAGCATATTGGCCGAGCAATAGCCTTAAAAGAGGCTAGGAGTTCATTGTTGGTCCCAAAAATCATATAACAATATCATGATCAATTCAGATGTAGCAATAGGCATGAGGAGCAAGTCCATCAGGATGAGTTAGAATTTACAATTCTAAATCATTCATTCAAAAATAAACTCCCCCTTTCTATGTGCATAAAATTTCACAATTGACATTATTCTAAAAATCATGCAACCTATGACCTAAATGAATAAATGACTCATGGTACGAGGCAGATGTGAAGGTCCAATGACCCTACTCACTCATAGGGAGTGCTTCTGAGTGAACATAATCCACTCTTCCACAAACGTCATTTAATATACCATGTAGTCATGCAAATAATGATCAGATGGATGTAATGCAAACTCATAAGTAAAATATATTTTTCTTGATTTTCATGAATGAAAATTCAAATAAAATAAATTTCAGATTTTTAAAGATAATTCAAAATTTTATTTTCAAAACTTGTGCCTTGAGTAACCATTATTTCAAGCCTTCACTTGGCCTCAAGGCAACCCTGTAAAAAGGTTCTCATTTCATAATTTTGGGTACCCAGGTCTTCTTGGGTCCTGGATAGTTAGTTGCACCTTCAATGGGTGCCTTCCACAATCTCTAGACATGCATATCATCAAAATACATCAAATCACAATCATGCATAGTATGCCCAAACTTTCCACAATAATGACAACTAACAAAAGACCTCTTTTCACAAGCAAAGGTACTTTCAACACCATTCCATCTCTTATTTGTAAAAGTTCTAAGTTTATCAAAATTAAACCTCGTGTTCATCCTAGAAGCATGAAGGTTATCATTGTTCAAAAATTAGTATTTTTTCATGACTTGACCGTACTTCCCACAATGAAAATAATAAGGAGATGTGGGTCTACGGAATGATTTTTCATTGTTGGTATAAGTTTTTCCATGAAACTTTCCCTTAGAAGATGGAAAACTTTGAGCACGAAAAGCATGGTTATCACTGAATTTTCTTTGAAAATTAGATTTAACATTCATGGCATGAACTTCATCATGTTGCTTCACAAAGTAATTACTCATCATGTGGCCTACCTTACCACAATAAAAACAAGAAGCCTTTCTTTGTTTCTTGAAAACATATCTATTTTCGCATGTAAAATTGTCATCCTTTTTCATGACAGCATAATCATCTATTACATGGCCAAGCATACCACAGTAAAAGCCTTCAATATTAGATTTCAATTTCTGAGATCTATTTGACATGGAGGGCTTAGTGTGGACATTTTTCTTTTGATTCTTAACAGAAGAGGCATTTGAAACATTTGAAGAGCAAGAGGCATGCACAAATGAGATTTGAGTTTTCAGACAAAAAGTTTTCTTTTTACTAGGTTCATACCCTAGTCCTTCCCGTTGAAAATTTACCTTGGTCCCTAAGAGTTTATCAAGATTTTCGCCCGGTACCGCAATAAAAGCGTTCAGCTAAAGAGCGGCGCGGATTCTGGCAGCCAGAGCCGCGCCGTCTTCGAGACTGCCGGCGGGCCATTTGATGCCGAGACCGCGGGCGGCATCGGGCTTGGGAATGATATGGAAGTGCACGTGAGGCACCGCCTGGTGCGCACCGGTGCCATTGTTCTCGAGGACGTTGTATTCAGTGACGCCGGCGATGGCGATCACCACCACGGTCAGGACGGTGGAGAACAGCGCCCCGATGATGCCGAAGATCATGTACCAGAAGGTCAGGGACACCAGCACCACCACCGGGTCCACATCCAGGCGATCGCCCTGCAGGCGGGGCAGGAGTACGCTGTCGATCGCCACCACCATGGCCTGCAGCGAGATGAACAGCAGCACCGGCCGCCAGCCGAAGCCGAACTGGGCGAGCGCCAGGACCACCGGGATCACCACCGCCGCGGCCGGGCCGACGATGGGGATGAACGAGGCCAGGAACACCAGGAACGACAGGAAGATCGCGCCGTGCATGCCGAACACGCGCAGGATCACCCAGAACAGCGAGCCCAGCAGCAGGCCCTTGAACGCCTGCAGCAGCACGTAGCGCTCGGCGCCCCGGCGCACGCGACGGAACACCCGCTGGGCGTGTTCGCGCCCCTTGGGGGTGCGGAACAGCACCTGCACCTTGTGGTCGAAGGTGCGGCGCGAGGCCAGGATGAAGCCGAGGTAGATCAGCACCAAAACGATGTCGGTGACCATCTGGCGCAGGTTGGCGAGCAGGTCCGAGAAATAGGGCCGAAGGTCGAGCTGCTCGAAGCGGGCGAAGCGCGGCAGGTTGAACTGGGAGGTCAGCTGGAAGCCGAGCTGCTGGGCCTGGGCGGCGGCGTCGACCATGTCGGCGGCGAAGCGGGGCAGTGAGTGGGCCACCAGGGCGCCGGCGGCCACCATCACCAGGCTGATCATGATGAAGGCCACGCCCACGCGCGCCCATTCCGGGATGGCGGGCACCGCGCGCCCGACGGTGCGCGCCAGGGCGTCGATCAGGATCAGCGAGAACACCGCCACCATCAGGGGGGTGAGCAACTCCTCCAGCCAATGGGCCACGCCCACGCAGGCGAGCACGGTCAGGATGAACACGCTGTTGGTCAGGGTGGACATCATCCGCGCCTCGCGCTCGGCCGGCGTGAGGGCCTTGGGCGGGTCGGGGTCGCGGGGCGCCGTGCGGGGCGGCTTGGACGGGTCTGCCATGGGCTCCCGGGGCTGTTCGAATGCTATCGTCCGTGCAAAGCCGCCCGGACGCAAGGCGGTTGCAACGCAGGTCGCGCCAGCGGCGTCAGGTCCCAGGCCCGTGCTCTGGCGCGACAGGCCGACGCGCGCTAGAGCGGGCTTTGCATGTGTGAAACACGTCCGTGACCGTTCCTACCCCTCGCCAGACCCCGCTCGGACGCCTGCGGGCGATCGGCTGTGTCCTGATCGGGGCCGTGATGCTGATGTCGACCGCCTTCGCCGGCGGGCGGCCCTCGGTGTTCTTCGACACGGACGGCTACTACCTGATGGGCGAGAACGCCGTGCAGGCGATCAAGCGCCTGCCCGCCGCCGTGATGGGCGACCGCTTCGGCCGGGCCAGGCCGCTGGCGGCGGGCATGCTGCTGGCGATCGCCGGCGCGGCGGCGTTGCTGTGGGGCCACGGCTTCACCGGCTACGTCGTCGGCGTGGTCCTGCGTGCAGGCCGCGGCGTCCGGCTGCTCGTCCAATCACCCCTGGGTGAAGCCCTACGAGCGCGAGCGGCTTGCCGATCCCATCATGTCATTCGACCGCAATCCGGTTTCCCAGGGCTATCTCGATCACGTCTACGAGGTGCGCGGCGCAGCGCGCGGCGCTACCGGCGCCACCGGTGGAGGCTGCGGATGCAATTGAAAACGGCCAGGAGCGCCAGCCGCACGGGGCACGGCATCCCGCTTGTCGGGGCCGGCGCCACAGCACTGGCGGCACTGCTGGCCTGCGCCATGCAGTGCACACGCGCGCGCGCGGACGTGCTGCCGGACGACCGGACCGACGTGCAGGGCTCGCACTATATCGGCGGCGGCCAGGACATCAACGGCACCTCGATTCTGGTGCGCAAGAAGGTCGATGACCATGTGTCCCTGGCCTACAGCCATGTGACGGACGTGGTGTCCGGCGCCTCTATTGACGTGCGCACCTCCGGCGCCAGCCCTTACCGCGAAACACGCAACCAGGATGGATTGTCCGCCGACATCCTGTTCGGCAAGGTCACCTATGGCGTGGGCTTCACCCACAGCGCCGAACCCGACTACGTTTCAAACACGGCGAATTTCAGTATCAGCGAAAGCATGTTCGGCGACCTGACCACGGTCACGATGAGTTACCGCCGGACCTGGAATGATGTCTACAAGATGTTGTGCGATGAGCGCGCCGAAGACGGCTCCTGCGCTGGCAAGATTCATGACCCCGCCTTCGGCCGCAAGGACATGGACGAGCGTTCCTATGGTCTGGGGTTGAGCCAGGTGCTGACGCGCAATTCCATCCTCGCCTTGAATTTCGAGGCCATCAGCGACCAGGGCTGGCTGTCAAACCCCTATCGCTCCGTGCTGTATGCCGATCCGAATCTCGGGTTGGGCTACGGACTGACGCCCGAAGTGGACCCCAGCACCCGCACCAGCTATGCAATGAGCCTGGACTACAAGTACTACCTGCCCTGGCGCGCCGCGCTGGATGCACAGTACCGCTACTACGGTGACACGTGGAAGATCCGCTCCAGCACCATGCAGCTGGGCTACACCCAACCCTGGCGCCACTGGACCTTTGACGGCAGCGTGCGCTACTACACCCAGACGCATGCCGACTTCTACAGCGACCTGTTCAGCTCCGCGGACCAGCAGAACTTCATGTCCCGCAACCGCGAACTGTCCGACTTCGACAGCTGGACCATCGGTTTCGGCGCGACATACCAGTTCACCATGCCCTACGCCAAGTGGATCCAGAAGAGCACGGCCAACTTCCGTGTCGATCACTTCATCTTCGACTACAAGGACTTCCGCAACGCGTTGCTGATCGATCCGGCGAACGGCGTGCTTGCGGGCGATGAACCGCTGTACTCCGTACAGCTGAACGTCTTCCAGCTGTTCCTGTCAGTCTGGTACTGATCCCTCAAGGTCCGCCTATTTGATTTGCTTTGTGCATAATATTGAAAGTTATGTTGTAGGCAAGGTCCAAGAAGACCACCCAGGTTCGTAAATATTAGTGGTAGGGCTAGCCAGGCTCAAACCAGTGGAGGTGGTGAACGGGCACAAGTGGCAACTTCGGTTAGCCCAGGTCAGACCCGCGGGAGGGGTAGGAGAGTTACCACCCAAGGGAGAAGTACCAGCAGGGCTAGCAACACTGAAGGAAGCAGACGGGGGAGAGGTAAGTTAGCACACATGCCGCCCCCGAACGAGCTGGCGAAGATATTGCCCCCGAGGTTGCCCAGCGCGCCGCCGAGCGTCGAATAGAGACCCGCGTTGGCCTGCCCCCTGATAAGAGCGGCATTGCCGAGCGCCGAGGCGGCAGCATTGTTGTTGGCGGCGACCGTGTTGCCGTAGTTGGTCGAAACCCCGGCCTGCGCGCCGGCAGCCGAGAGGCCGAGATTGCTGACGTTGAAGAGGCTGTTCAAATAGTTGTTGAACTCGCCCGAGCCATAGTCCTGCCCGTAGCGGATCGCGGCCTTCGCGGCGGCGCCGGACTGTCCCACCCCGCTGCTCGCATAGCTGTTGTCGAGCGAGCGTTGGCCCTCGTTGAAACGGAACTGATAGCCCGTCGAATTGCGGTAGTTGTCGAAGGCGTTCTGGTAATTCTGTTGCTGACTGGGCTGGGCCTGCGTGGCCTGCGGATTCTGGTAGCCATAGCCCATGCCCGTGGCGGTCGGGCCATAGTTGACCGGCGCGCCGAGAATCGTCGTGGCGCCATAATCCGGCGTTTTCATCGGGTTATAGCCGACAAAGCTGTCGCCGGGATTATAGCCGTTCGTTCCGCTGTAGATCGGGGTGCCGCTTACCGTGGACGTGGGAACGGTGTTGTTGTTTGCGCCGAGACCCAGCAGCGCGTTGATGGCGCTGGTCGCCCCATATCCCGACTGGACATAGGGCGCGAGCGCTGCCGCATTCTGCTGGTAAATCTGCTTTTGCAGCGCGTTGTTCGCCGCCGTCGCATCCGTCTGCGCCTGCGCAGCCTTGTTCGCCGCCTTCTTCTGCGAACTCGACGAGATGGCCGCGCCGCCCACGGCGCCCGCAGCGGCAATAGCGCCGCCGACTACTGCTGCTGGCATATCATGCCCTCCGTTCGAACAATTCGTATCTGACCGGCCCCGCGCCGAGGTCGATGGTGTGATGTCCCGCCGGCACAAGTCCCATGCGGAGCGTGAAAGCCTTCACGTTGCGGGCGTCGGGGTGAACGCGCGTCCAAATGTGCCTGGCGCCGTGATCGAACAGGTAGGCCTTCCCCCACGCTGCGAACTGCATTGCCCATGCCCCACCCCCCTCGGGGAGAATGAACGTGTGTATCTCGTAGTAATGCGGCGCCGACCACGAACAGGCGAAACCGCCGTGCTCGCCGTCGAGAAAGATATTCTGCTCGTCGGCCACCGCCGCCGACAAATCGAGCGGCGCATCCGGGTCGCCGCCGACATGCGGCCTGATAGAAGGATGGTTGACAAGATAGTTGATGCGCGCCGCGTCGAATGTACGCCTCACGTCACCGACTCGATCTTGCGAACATAGCCGGGCGGCGTCGTCCCCTGTCCCTCGCTCGGCGGCTCGCCCACCGACGGAATCGTCACGCCCCCGACAACATGCGTGTCGCCGACCTGCGTCTTTTCCTCCGTCGTCCCGATGTATGTGACCGCCCCGCCCTCTCGGGCCGCGTCGTTGTAATAGACCCGCACGAACTGCCCAGACGCAAAGCCGCTGATCGAGCCCGCACCGACCGACACCCGCGTCTCGGTCGCGCCGGTCGTGTAGACCCGTTCATGCGCGGCAATCGTGATGACGCCGCCACCGTTCTGGTTGACGAAAGTCAGCGTCGTGCCAACCGGATAGGTTCCAGTTGCCTGGAAGACGCCTTGGTCGTTGCCCTGCAAGACGGTCACGGAATTGTAAAGCTTGGTTTTTGCTGATGAAACCGTGTGGACTCAGTAGTGCGAACCGGCGTCATCGAAGCGCCTGTCGGCCATCGGCAGCGCTGGCTGCGGCCGGCGCTGCTTCCTGGCGGCCTGTTGGCAGCGGGTCCGCGTCCGTGATCGCCAGCATTTCCCTGGTAGAGACGCGGCGAACCTCTGTGGTGCAAGCCATGCGCGTGCAGGGCAGAGGCCGACGGCGGCAGGGTATTGGGAGGCCGGGACGCGACGGTGTCATATGGCGTTTCAGTCCCTCTCTTTCGTCCCATGGTCCGGATGGACCAGCGGATAGCCCAGCCATTTCTTCGGCAGGGCGGCGCGGTAGGGCTCCGGATAGTCGAGTTCCACGCCGAGCGAGGCCGCGGCGTGCCAGGGCCAGCGCGGATCGTCGATGACGCCGCGGGCGATGGCGATCAGGTCGGCCCGGTTCCCGGCGAGGATGGCCTCGGCCTGTTCGGCCGTCACGACGAAGCCGACGGCCATGGTCGGCAGCCCGGCCTCGGCGCGCACCCGCTCGGCGAAGGGCACCATGTAGCCGGGCACGATCGGCGGGAACCTGACGCCCGGCGCGCCGTTGCCGGCCGAGAGCGCGACATAGTCGAGCCCGGTCTCCTTCAGCTTCCGGGCATAGATCACGGCGTCGTCCAGCGTCGTGCCCCGCTCGTGCCAATCGCTGCCGTTGATGCGCATGCCGAGCGGCTTGTCCCGAGGCCAGATCGCGCGCACCGCGGCCGCGACCTCCAGCGGGAAGCGCAAGCGGTTTTCGAGACTGCCGCCGTAGCGGTCGGTGCGCCGGTTCGCGAGCGGCGAGACGAAGGCGCTCAGCAGATAGCCGTGGGCGCCATGGAATTCGAGCAGGTCGAAGCCGCAGCGCAAGGCGCGCTCGGCCGTCCGGACGAAACCCGTCTTGATCCGCGCCATGCCGTCCTCGTCGAGCGCCAGGGGCACGGTCCAGCCCTCGTCGAAGGGCACGGCGGAGGGGCCGACGCTCTGCCAGCCGCCCTCGCCGAGGGGCAGCGGCTTGCTCTTCCAGCCCCATTCGGCGCGGGTTGAGGCCTTGCGTCCGGCATGGCCGATCTGGAGGCCGAGCGGCGTTTCGGAATAGGAGCGGATATCGGCGACGAGCCGGGTCAGGGCCGCCTCCTGCGCATCGTCGTAGAGGCCGAGATCCTTCGGCGTATTGCGCCCGACCGCCTCGACGGCGGCGACCTCCAGGATGACGAGCCCGGCGCCGGATACGGCGAACTGGCCGAGATGCATGGCGTGCCAGGGCTGCGGCACGCCCTCGACGCTGCGGTTCTGGCTCATCGGCGAGACGACGATGCGGTTCGCCAGGGTGAGGCCGGCGAGCGTCAGGGGCGAGAAGAGCTTGGAGGTCATCGGGATTACCGCAGGAAACGGGCTTCGAGGGCGGCGCGCCGGGCGGCCAGTGCCTGCCGCCGCGCTTCAGGGGAGACTCTGATCGAGTTCGGGGTCAGGCCCGGCAGATCGGCCAGCTTGACCAGCCGCGCGGCCGGCGCCGGCACCGTCTCGGCCCAGGCCCAGCGGTACCAGAGATAGCCGCGCCGCCCGCCGGCGGCGTCGAGCCAGTTGGCGAGGCCCGGATCCTCATGGGCGATGACGATGCGGCAGATGCCGTCCGCGTCGACCGCCGCGCCATGCCCGTTGACCAGGGTCTGGCGGTGGAAGAAATCGGTCGCCTCGTTCCGTGGATGTCATCTGGCCCGTCTGCAGCTTGAGTTCGGCGACGTGCATCTGGGCGGGCGCAGACAGCTTGTCGAGCGGCACGCGGGCGACCGCTTCGTAAAGCGGCAGGGCGCGCTTGGGATAGCCCATGGCCTCGATCAGCCGGGCCTGGACCAGGCGGGTCTCCAGCTGTTCGATAGGATCGTTGGTCTGGGCGATGGACAGGGCCACCTCGGTGGAGGCGACGTTCAGCTTCTTCAACTCCAGCGCGGTGGAAGCCCACTCGCGGGCGAAGCGGGCCTGCCACAGGCGCGAGAACTGGTTCATCGCCGGCGCGCCCTTCTGGAAGTTGTCCAGGGCGGCGTTCCAGTCGTTCTGCTTGGCCGCGACATAGCCGCGCCACAGGGCCGAGGCCGGGTCGTCGGCCAGCACCGGCACGGAGAAGTCGTTCTCGGCTTCCTTGTAGCGGCCGACCATGGCGCGCGCGGCGCCGCGCAGGCCGCGGAATTCCGGATCGCCGGCCAGTTCCTGGTGATGGCGCATCAAGAGGTTGAGCACGCCGATGGCCTCGTAGTTCAGCTCCGAGCCGACCAGGAAGCGGGCCAGGGCCATGCGCGCGTTCAGCCCCGAGGAGCGGTCGCCGGCGGCCTCGCGGCCGGCCTCGTCGGCGGCGGCGTTCTGCAGCTGGCTGTAGCGGGCCTCGAAGCCCATCTCGCCGGTGCGCGACCAGCCGGCGTAGTCGATCAGGCCCGGCAGGGCGGCCGGCTGCGGCAGGCCCAGCGCCATCGGCGCCGGCTTGCCCTTGGCCCCGGCGGCGGCGACCACGGTCGAGATGTCCAGCCCCTTGGGCCGCGACACGCGCACCCACTCCCCGTCGACGGCGACGTTGAGGTCGGCCACCTCAGGCTCGAAGGCCAGGCCCTGGGCCGAGGGCAAGAGGGCGAAATCGACGTAGGAGCGGCGGCCGGGCACGCCCTTGGCGGGGCCGAGCGCGGTGACCACCGCCAGCTTGTCGCCCACCACCGGATCGTCGAGCCACAGGCTCTTGGTGGCGCCGGACACCTGGGCGCGCAGGCCTGGGATCTGGGAGTCGGTGTCGCGTTCGGCCTTGATCGGCGCGGCCGGCTTCTGCACGCCCGGGCCAAGCGCCAGGGTCCAGGTGCCGCCGTCGGCCCAGGCCTTGACGGTGGCGACCGAGGGCGAGGATACGCGCACCGCCGAATAGCCGGCGCCGCTGACCACCTGCAGGCCCTTGAACATGCTGGTCTCGGCCGGGGCCTTGGACACGTCGAGCTTGGCCTCGGTGTCGAACACCAGCCACACCGACTCGCCGCGGCGGAAGGCGGCGGCGCCGAGCGGGGCGGCCCACGGGAAGTGCAGCAGCACCTGGCCCTGGGCGATCTCGCCCTCCATGCGCACCACCCCGCCCTTGGGGACCGGATCGACCTTGGGCGCGGCGGCGGCGGCCTGCGCGCCCTCGGCGGGCTTGGGGAACAGGTTGACGTAGACGGAGTCGACGTCCCGGCCGGGCTTGGCGTCGGCGCCGGGCTGCAGGGTCAGCACCACCTCCAGGATCTTGCCCTGGCGGCGCAGCTCGGCGGACTTCAGGAACGGCGGCGGGTCGACGCGCAGGCGCGACATGTCCGGGCTGGCGTCGCGGCTGAAGCGCACCACCATGGTGTCGCCCTCGCGGCGGGTGCTGTAGCCGACGTTGCCCTGCCAGTGGAATTCGATGCGGCTTGTGGGCTCTCCATTAGGTAGGTATGCATGGGATATGATTGGGAGAGGGGCCATTTGACCCAAAACTCAATGTTGACAATAGTAGGTGGACAATGCACGGGCCGGACCGATGATGACTCCAGTACGGGTGGACATGCAAGGGGAGACGAAATGATGAGTGGACACACAATGCAAGGTCCTAGGACTTAGGCTTGATAGAGACAAGTCTAAACTTGATCTGATATCAATTGATGTGACACGACCTCAGACCTAAGTACGCAAGCACAATCGCACGTCGAACGGGCTGATATCGGCGGCCAACTCACCCGGCACTCACCCAAACCCATGGGTAACTCGGTGATGCCGAGGGGAGGATGTGATGGCTGGTCCCTTGCTGGTAGAGGGCCAGAAAGGCCAGAGGGTCTCCCAAAGGGGTATGATTAGTCTGATCCTAGAGGCCGACTCGGTGCTGAGGGCACGGGTAATCACTCACTCCCACGACGGTCACTCGGAAGTCCGGGACACGCGAGATCGGGCAATCTCTTACCGGCCAGCAGAGACTAGTGCTAATATTGAATGAAAAGCACCAAAGAAAGAGCAAGGTGGGAGCACTTAATTGACTGGTTTGAAGAAACCGATCCCGCTCGGAGATGAGGGTGAGCGGGGAAGCGTGGGTTCCCCACACGCCGCGTCGGTGTCGCACGAACCTGCTCAAGACCTTACAACACTACACCACTCACAGGAGGGGGATCTTGGGGTCGGGGTTAAGCTCATACAACCAAAAGTACCTCCACACAGGGAGGGGCCTTCAGCCGGCCAAGCGGGGAGAGGGAAGATGAAGATAAAGAGCTTCACACGATGTCGGAGTCGATTCTATCCCCTCTCAGGAATAGAGGACAGATGGTCGATGCAGGAATTATTATGGTTGCTCCCGAACTCCTTTGTCAGCGGGACTGGTGCCAACATTTTGTAGGTTGGCCCAGGAAGGTGCTGGAATTTTGGTAGGAGCTTTGGAAGCCGGCGTTGGTCGTGGTGGAGCTGGAAGCAGAGACTCGGTTCCCTAGTTCAGACTGTCTCAGCACCACAGCATCTGGAAGATGAAGCCGCCACAAGCTGTCCCGAACTCCAAATTGAGCACAGTTGCTGGGGTTGGAACCATTGACAAGTTACATTCAAAACGAGACCCACGGGGGTGCCAGCTGATATCGGAGGCGGTCGCAGCAGCCTGAACACACACAGGGTGTCAGTTCAGTCCTAGGGAGGATAGAACTGCGCACTCTGGGGAGAAAAGGGAGAAGAAATCGCTCGGGTTGCCAAATGGAGCTCCGCTTCTTGGAGGAGGAGGGAGACTCGCAGAAGAAGGTCTCGATAGAACCCTGCCTCTAGATCTTCAGATGAGCAGGCGTGGCAGCTACTTCAAGCCGTCTTTGGAAATTGATCAGGACCCTTCTGCGCAGTTGGAGTAGATTGTCTACCCCGGACAGCCACGAACTCAGAACGGGATGAGATGACTGTCATTGCGAAGATGACTCGAAGACGCTTCTAGAGGTATCTCTTTCACCTCCTAGAATGCCTGGATGATGTCGCAACTTCCTCTGCAGTCTTTAGGTTCTCTGGGTAGTGAACTGGTCAGCAGGGGCAGCCTTCAAAGCTCAAGTAGGGGAAAGGGAGAAGTGGCTAATGGTGATAGGAGGGGGAGGGAATCTCAGAGAGAGATGTGTAGGATGTGGAGGAGCTGCAGGTCTCTGGTCGACACGTCAACCCATCCACTGCGCGCCAAGGATCCCCGTAGGGCGGCGCTAGATCTTCCGTGTCGGACGGGCATGGGGCTGTGCCGCTGAAGGCTTTGCAGTGTGCCGTTGGAAGCTTTAGGGTGTGCCGCTGGAGGGGCAAGGTGTGCCGTTGAAGGGCACATGTAGGCGTGCCGTTGAAGGCTTCGCTGGGGGTGTGCCGCTGAGGGCTTTAGGGTGTGCCGCTGAAGGGCACAGTAGCATGCCGTTGAAGGCTATGGAGTGTGCCGTTGAAGGCTACGCTGGGCTTCCTTGAATGGGTCTGTGGGTGTGCCGGTGAAGGCACATTATGTGCCGTTGAAGGCACGAGGCTGTGCCGTTGAAGGCCATTTGAGTGTGCCGTTGAAGGGCACTTTGGTGTGCCGTTGATGGCCTGCTGGGGTGTGCCGTTGAAGGCTTTAGGGTGTGCCGTTGAAGGGCACATTAGGTGTGCCGTTGAAGGGCTGGCACCGTCGACGCAGGGGGTTGCAGCGTCGACGCAGGGGCTTCATGGGTCGACACAGAGGCTTGGCAGGGTCAACGTTGTGCCTTCAATGCGTCGACGCAGGGGGGTTCCGACGTCGACGCAGGGGCTTCATGCGTCGACGTAGGGGACTGCATGGTCGATGCTGGGCCTTCGATGGGTCGACGCAGGGGGTTGCGCCGTCGACGCAGGGGCTTCATGCGTCGACGTAGGGGACTGTATGGTCGACGCTGGGCCTTCGATGCGTCGACGCAGGGGGTTGCAGCGTCGACGCAGGGGACTGCAGGGTCAACGCTGTCTTCTGAGGGGTCGACGCTGTCGTTGTGACTCCGGGGATGGCTCCACGTTGGCATGGTGTCTATTCGGAGGGCCCGGACGGGACGTGTCCTCCGGGGATTGACTTCTCTTCGTCGTTGTGATTCCAGGAATGGCTTCACGTTGGCATGGTGTCTCTTCGGAGGGTCCGGATGGGACGTGTCCTCCAGGGTCTCTTCGGTCGAAATCGTTATTATTACTGGACTGGCGGGGACATATGGGCGTGCGATTTTGCACGTCCACAGCGCCCTGTCCTGATTCATGAGTATTTTCAAGAACAACCCAATTCTTTAACTACAGCCACACAGTAGTACTCACTTAGGTGGGCTTCTCTAAGGATGCACTGCTAACATCCTGCCTTACCAGGCTTGAACCCATTAAAAGCATATAATTTAACCTTAACTTGCAGTAGTAGTCACTATGTTGTTTAGGATTGTTGGGGAGGAACTCAGATACAAAGTATCTAACTAAATAAGTGCCTTCCAGTTCTCTCAGCAGGTTGTTATTACCACATTCAACCTTCTTTGTAGGATCTCTACTCAGATAGGTTGGGTTGCCACTGCAGGAGAACAATTGATAGGTTTCAGCCCCATCCCCATCCTAAACTTTTGGACTTGATTTTTATTTAGTCCTTTAGTCAGAGGATCAGCTATGTTATCTTTGGTACCAACAAAATCCATAGTTATCACTCCCTGAGACACTAATTCCCTTACAGACTTTAGTCTGAGTTGAATGTGTCTCCTTTCTTTTTGATTGTACTTTGAACTTTTAATCTTTGCAATTGTGGTCATGTTATCACAATGCACAGATATCGCAGGTATAGGCTTACTCATCAGAGGGAGTTCAGAAAGAAGACCCCTGATCCATTCAGCCTCCATACCAGTAGTACAAGTCTGGCACGCCCGGTGGGACCCATCCACCTTTCATCTCTTTGCCGAAATTAGGGGCTTCGCGGCCCCCTTCTCATAATACTGATTGTTCCATCTTTTGCAAATGCAGAAAAGTGAAGCACGTTCCAGCTACAAGAATGGTGATTTCATTTGGTCCCTTGGTCGTCAGAAGCCACATTAGGGACGGATACCTCATCGTCCCCCTCTGCTTCGGGTGCTTCCCTCCCGTTGTCGGCTTCCCCAATTTTCTGGGGGTAGCCTTCGTCAACATCCTGAACGTGGAAGCGTCCGGCGAGCCCAAGACCAATGCCCCAGTCACGGGGGGTACTGAAGCTGCTACTGGTCGAGCTGTGGCCCGAGGCAGCGACGATGCCCCGTCAAGCACGTTGGGTTGCCACGTGCACCACGTACGCCAGACCGCCGGCCCATCGCGCTAGGGGCCAGCATCCCATCGAAGGAGGTGCCGCAAGAGCACTGTTGGCGCTGCCTCACCAAGATGCCGAACCTCTAACTCCGGCAAGTCCATGACTGTCGGAACCATCCGGGTCCATTTAAACGGGCAAAGGTCCGAGGCCATTCCAGACCGAAGAGTGCCGACCATCCCAGTCCGCAATTCTTTCCAAGGGCTGGAGAAAATAAAGAAAGGAAAGGCGCCCGTCATTTCGGTCGCCGCACCAAGAGACATGCTGACTCACAAGTCGGCGAAACTGAAGCAGGTTTGGGTTCCCCATGAAGCCCAACCCGTGGCACCTGTGCAGGCAGAGCCTAGCCGCTCCCGCTATTCAAGGAGGCAAAGAGATGGAAGGGTTGAGGTGATGGCCATGACCCACCAATCGGCGGCCGCTGTACCGGGACCGCCCGAAAATGCCCGTCACCGGCGTCATAGGCACCGTCGCCATGCTGACCGCTCGGCGTACGTACATCACACTCGTCCTGATGTCGTCACCGACACTCAACTACTGGCTGCTCTCCCTGACCAGGAATGGGAGGGGATCGAGCAGACCATGAGAAACTACCTCCGGGGCCCGGGTAGCACTCCCTTGGGTCGCCAAAGACTGTTGGGGGCAGTGACCTCCGCCTTCCAAGGAGAAGAGGAAGCTCGGCCCCTACCTAGCGCGGAGTCGAGGAACTGGTTGGAAGAGCGACGCCAGTCCCTTGTGCGGGAGGAAGTGCCGTCCCGACGATCGGTTTTCGACAGGCTGGTGTTCCCGAGTAGGCCGTCAGGGAGAGCGGCAAGAAGAAGCAGAGGCTGGAGGGTCTTCACCTGCAACATGGCAGGATTCTCTAGTCGATACGGGGCTCTACCTACTGACCCTGAGGAAGTGGCCAGGCTCGCTGTTAGACCTGGTCCCCTCACCAGAAGGAGGAGAGTGGCGAGCGAAGTGGCGCGGGCAGGTGCCGAGGTGACCTCCCCCGACGGTGCCCCCACGGCCTTCACGGCCAACGTTGTTACCGCTGGGGGCACGAGCAGCGGACCCTCTACGTCGTCCGAGGATGTCCCGGCCGAAGAAGCGGGTGGTATGTCCACTCTTCCCGTGACCGACCCCGCTACTCTAGGCATGATCCAGCAATACCAGCGGGAGATCGAATTATTGAAGAGACAGCTCAGTGAGAGGAATGTCCTGCCCTCGACGTCAGGGCAGACCGAAGTTCTGCCAGAAGTACTTGGGGGCAATGGGCAGTCTTCCGAGGCGACCCTACAAGCTGCGGTATTCCGCGATCGACCGTTATGCATCGCGAGTCATTTTTAGTCTTCGTAGGCTTTGGAGCATAACGGACCAACTCCAGTCCATTATGTGGGACATAACGCCCCTGCCCAGGTGCGTTATGGTCAGTGGATTTCAAGGATCTGACATGTCAGATTGCTCGTTGACCGTGCCTACCTCGAAGACCGAGTCAGTCAGTTTGCATAACAGACTTCTCCCCATGCGTCATGTATTAAGATGACGCACAGGTGTAGATCCGTTATGGTTCTCTGACTGTGGCTTTGGCTGGGTTGAGGGGTTGGCATAACGTGCCTCACCCAGTGCGTCGTGTTGCTGTGACGGACAGGCTTTGGTCCGTTATATGCCTGTGGCCTGTGGCAACTCGTTTTGGTGTCTGGTTGGGTATAACGCATCTCCCCTTATGCGTTATGCCTGTATAAAGTGACGATTGTGGTCCGTTATACGTTGCGTTGGTCTGTGGAGCATAACGCCCCCTTGTGCGGTGCGTTATGTCTGTATGACGCCCCTGTGTAGGTGCGTTATATCGTCTGTGCGTGATGTTGGGTCTGTTGCGCCTAACGCCCCTGCGACGGTGCGTTATGCTTGTGTAGCGCCCCTGTGTTGGCGCGTTAGACTGCCTGTTGTAGTTTTCTGTCTGGTTGGCATGGCGCCCCTCTTGTGGTGTGTTATGTGGGTATAGCGCCCCTCTGCTGGTGCATTATAGTCCTGTTGGTCGTAGTGGCCGTCTGTTTGTGTGTGGTGCGTCTGTCTATCTTAGGTTCTTGTTTAGGGCAGTGTGTGCCTGTCGGTGGTTGTCTGGATTGGTCGACTAGGTGACTGGGTGTGGTCTTTTCCTAAACTGCGACAGTACCCTAACGATTTTATCTAGAAGCTACAATTGTCCTTGTCTCTGGTCATGTAGCGGCTATCTCTTGACTGGTGGGTTTTCCCTAGCAGTTGACTGATGAGTTGCTCTGCCCAGAGTGTTGTCATCCTCCGCCATCGTGTTCTTGGTGGTTCTGCTTGCTTGTGATGCGGTGGTGGTGGATGTGTTAATGTGTCGATGTCTGAGTCTGTCTGTGTCGTGTCTGGCTCCCGTCAACCCGAGTTGGCTTAGCGGTTGATAGGAAGCCTTGTTGCGTCTCGACGGCCTTGTCCAATTTGAGATGTTGGTTCTGGATGCTTCATGGTACCATTCTACCTCGATCTGTGTGTCCAGGTGTGCTGAGGGTTCTCGGTGTTCCCTCAGGTCTCCGTGTTTTGGTTCTCGCGGAGCGCTGCTTTCCCTGGCTTAGGATTATACCGATTGACAGCTTGTTCTGCCGTGTACGATGATCCTGACTCAGAGTCGTGGGACTCAAGGACCGTTGTGGTTGTAGGTCTAGTTGCCTTGCCCAGTGTGGTTGGCAGTGTTCTGTGCTGCCGCGGTGCGTGTAGTACTGACTGTGTGTACTTCGGCGCTTGTGCTTTAGAGTCCTCGAGTTTTGTGGCTCTTCTTTGGTTGGTGCCTTATGGCGCGCCTGGGGCATGACGGCTCTTGCAGCGGGGCACTTTCTCCCTGAGACACGATTTTTAAGCTAGTTCTGAGGGCCCCCGACTAGGCCGTAGCGTTCGTGGGGGGGAATACTAGCTAGAGGCATGGCTTATAGTCGATAGCCAGTGTGTGCACACGGAGTCAGGGGCGTTGGACTCACGTCGACGGGCGTGACCCTGACTGGACCTTGCGAAGAAGAAGGATGGTAGTTTGAGGCTGTGTATCGACTATCGTCAGTTGAACCAGGCGACTGTTAAGAACAAGTATCTGTTGCCTCGGATTGATGACTTGTTTGATCAACTTCAGTTGGCCCGGGTGTTCTCGAGGATCGATTTGAGATCGGGCTATTATCAGCTGCGGATTCGAGAGTCTAATGTGGAGAAGACTGCGTTCCATTCGAGGTATGGGCATTATGAGTTCTTGGTGATGCCGTTTGGGCTCACCAACACCCCCGCAGCGTTCATGGATTTGATGCATAGGGTGTTCCATCTGTACTTGGATCAGTTCATGGTCGTGTTCGTGGATGACATCCTTGTGTATTCCCGATCTGCTGAGGAGCATGTGCATCATTTGAGGGTCGTGTTGCAGACCTTGAGGGATCACCAGTTGTATGCCAAGCTCAGTAAGTGTGAGTTCTAGCTTCGAGAGGTGAACTTCATAGGGCATGTGATTTCTGGTGATGGTGTTTCTATGGAACAGGTCAAGGTCGAGGGTGTGGTGTAGTGGTCTTGATTTGGTGTTTCTGTCATGGAGATTTGGAGCTTTTTAGGGCTTGCAGGCTATTATAGGAGATTCATTTAGCACTTTGCTCGTACTGCGGCCATGATGACCAGACTTACTCAGAAGGATGTGACGTTTGTCTGGATAGAGGAGTGTGAGCAGAGCTTTATGAAGCTCAAGAGATTGCTCACTACCGCTCCAGTGTTAGTGTTGCCTTCAGGGTTAGGAGGTTTTGTGGTGTGTATAAATGCTTCCAGGGTAGGTTTGGGTGCTGTGCTGATGCAGCATGGTAGAGTAGTGGCATACGCATCTCGTCAGTTGAAGCCGCATGCGGAGAACTACCCTACTCATGATCTTGAGTTGGCAGCGGTGATCTTCGCTCTAAAGATCTGGAGGCACTATCTGTACGGCGAGAAGTTTGGGATTTTTACTGACCATTAGAGTTTGAGGTATGTATTCACCCAGAAGGATCTTAACCTTAGGCAGAGGAGGTGGATGGAGTACAAGAAGGATTATGATTTCACTCTATCTTATCAACCTGGCAGGATGAACGTCGTGGCTGATGCTTTGAGCAGGAAGGTGGTGGTTAGTCAGATGTGTAGATATCTTTTCCTCTAAAGGAAATAGGCTAAAAAGGGGAAGGCGAATGTAGGTGTGTGTGAGTGAATAGTATGAAAAAGGCGACTAGTGTAATCAGCTAATCACTCACATGCATTGACAATTTGTGATCGCCACCAAAATACCTAGTGCAAAAGAGGAGCACCACGTACCTTGGAAAGGGAGACGGATGAAGACACTCGCCCAAGGATGCAGCGCTGGCACAGGATGGAGACGGTCCTCTTGAGACCGCTGAAAGGTGAAGACGATCGAACGATGGACCGCTACAAGTGTTGACGTGGAACGGGGGAATAAGGCCTGATATGGAGATCAGACAGTTGACTGTCGACCGTAAACAAAAGTGAGATGGTCCTAGGGAGACCGCAAACTCCTATAGACGGTCTGAGATGAACCGTATAGAACCTCCAGATTCCAAGCGATGGAACCTAATCCTTCACCCCTTCCGGCCAGCCAGGAGGGATGGGCCTCGTGCTAAAGCTCCTGTTGACCTGTATGTTGGATATCAGAAGTGCTCTGATACCAAGTGATGTATCAGGGACGATCTGATACCAAGTGATGTATATCAGAATACCAGTCGCCTCCTTGCGATGAGGGCAACAGGGTCTACCGAGGTATCTCTATTTTTAACCCTATTTTTTATTTTTTTATTTCTGCTTACCTAGGAGCCTGACGACTAGGTTGTTGCTGGTGTCAAGCGTCCTCGCTCTTGTGGTTGCAAGGATGAAGGCGGGAGGCTAACCCCCAAAAGTGCATGATGGAGACGTTGGGAGGGCCTGGCTGACCCTACTGCTTTACTAAGGAGGAAGCTAGAAGACGTGACTGGTCTAGCCCTTCATCAGAGAAGGCCAGTTTTACTGTTGGTGACTGGGGTGTATGCCATTAGCCTGTATGGCGCGTGAATCTCTACTCTGGCGTGTAGTACAACTTCATGTGTTTACCATTGAGAGGTGGGAACGACTTGTTACCCTTGTGATTGGTGACCATGTAGGCCCCACCTTTGTAAACATTGTGAATGATATACGGACACCGCCAGTTAGGCTGTAGCTTTCCACTAGAGTGCCCCGCCATGACTTCCTTTTCCTTGAACATGACGAGGTCGCCTTGCTTGAAGGCTCGTTGTTTGACGAGCTTGTTATAAGCTCACGCCATGTGGGCTAGGTATACTTGTAGGTGCTTGTAGGCTTCGAGCCGCTTGTCTTCTAGATCGGCTAGCTCTTCTAGCATTCTCTAGTATTCATCTTCTTCCGAGCCGGCTAGGTCGGTATGGACTGCCATGCGGTAGGAAGCTAACTGGATCTCGATGGGGATGACAGCTTCTGCCCCGTAAATAAGGGAGAATGGCGAGCACCCGGTGGGGGTTTTGTAGATCATCTGGTAGGCCAACAGTGCCTCGAAGATCTTCTCACCCCAGTCACGTTTTCGATGGTTAACAATTTTGGCCAGTAGCTTGCAGAGGGTCTTGTTGAAGGCTTCAGCCAAGCCATTGATGTAGGGATTATAGACTGAAGAGGTTCTCTAGTCGATATGGAATTTGGCCGCTAGTTGATACACGGCCTTATTCTTGAATGATGTTCCATTATCGGATACTATGCGTCTAGGAGTACCAAATTGGTAGATGATGTTGTGCCGGACAAATCTGGCTACCACTTCGCCGGTGACCTCTCGCAGGGGAAGGGCCTCCGCCCAGCGAGAGAAGTAGTCGGTGGCGGCCAAGATGTACTTATGGCCCTTGGAAGATGGGGAGAAAGGCCCCGCAATGTTCATACTTCATTTGGCGAACGGCCAGGTGGGGGCTGCGGGACGCAATAGATTGGGGGGTCTTCTGGGTACTGGGCCAAAGGCTTGGCACTGATGACACGTACGAGTGTACTGGACGCAGTTCGCATACATAGTTGGCCAGTAGAAGCCTTTGAGCTTGATGTTGTGCTTCATTCTATCTCCGGCCTGGTGCGCACTGCACAATCCGGGATGAACTTCATGCATGATGGCTCGAGCCTCGGCTGAGGAGACGCATCTCAGGAGAATCGAATTGTCCTTCTTATGGACAAGCCTATACAAGGAGTTGCCGATCAACTCATATGATGTTGCCTGACGGAGAAGTTGGACCCTTTGAACTCGGTCAGAAGGGAGCCTCCCTTTCTTGAACTTAATGATGGGCCCACGTCAATCTTCATCCTCTGGAGGAGTGTTCTGGTCGAGGTCATGGACCTCATAGATGATGAGACCAGCGTTGCCTTCGAGTGAACTCGACATCAGTCTTCTATGCTTGACAGTGATGTCAACCTTGCCCTTGGGCCGGAGCTTAATGGCCACAGCCAATTTTGCCATGACATCTGCCTGGACATTGCTGCTTCTGGGAACATGATCTATTTCGAAGAAAGAGAATTTTTGGATTAATCTGACAACAGCGACGTGGTACAGAACCAACTCCGGCTTCCGTACGTCGTAGATACCGAAGACTTGTCGGACTATTAGCTGAGAGTCCTCGTAGGCTTTAAGGCATTTGATGCCCATATCGAGAGCCATCTAAAGCCCGTTGATTAGAGCTTCGTACTCGGCTTCATTGTTGGTCAGGAATTTCATGAGGGCGCAAGAGTTGTATAGAACTCCGCTCTGAGAAGTCATGAAAATAATGCCAACACCCGCGATGGCAGCTGGGTTTTGATTGAGGCGGGTAATCCCCCGGGAAGTGCCATCGAAATAGAGCTCCCAACAGGGTATGTTAGTCGTGTAGGTGTCTTGCTATTGGTAATGCAAGACATCTCTGGTATGTTCAACTGGAGCTGGTGACTGGGAAGCAAGAGACTCCTCATCAGGGAGTTCCGTGTTAAGAGGCGAATCATCCGGTACTGGGTGGGCTGCCAAGAATTCGGCCATGCCTTGTCCCTTGATTACTTTCCTAGGGACGTGGGTAATATCATACTCCATTAGCAAGAGAGCCCATTTTCCCAGCCGACCTGAGAGAACGGACTGCCTGAGGAGGTACTTCAGGGGGTCGTGCTTGGATATGAGCTCGACCCGATAGGATAGAAAGTAATGCCACAACTTCTTGATGACGAATACCAATGCCAAGTAGACTTTCTGCATGGGGGAGTAGCGGTACTCAGCACCGATCAATTTTCGACTGAGGTAGTAGAGCGGCTGCTCTTTGCCTTCCTCATTGATTTGCGCCAATAGAGCCCCCAATGAGACATCCATGGCGGTGATGTAGAGTATGAGAGGTTTTCCCTTGACTGGCACCCCCAGGACCGGAGGAGTAAGGAGGTACTCCTCAATTTACTCGAAAGTCACCTGGCATTCCGAGTCCCATATGAATGGGGCATCTTTCTTCATCAGCTTACTAAAAGGTGTGCATCGACCAAAAAGGTTGGAGATAAATCTCCGAATGTAGGTCAACATGCCTTAGAATGACCTGTGCTCAGTGAGGTTGCTAGGTGGTGGGAGCTCCCGAATCGCTTTGATATTGGTGGGGTCCATTTCTATCCCTTGGTATCGGACAATAAAGATGATGGTGGGGACACCGGCCCACTACCGGACCCACTACTCGGAGCCGACGCTGCACCACCCTGACTGCACCGAGTTTATGGCTCAGAGACTCATCTGAAGGCTTAGCATCTTCAATACGTCTTTATACATATTTGTGTATTTGTGTGTACGGTGGTATTTGTATTATTAAACCACCATATCTTATTTTATTTTTACCAAGTCAAAGAATTTTATTTTATTAGGGTCCAAGTCAAATATCGGTTGGTGAATCTTGTTTTATTAGGCTAAGACATATATGCAATATGTAAAAGTGTAAGGTTTGAAAGTTATGGCTTTTCCTATATAAGAGAGGGCTAATGTAATGGTTTAGCAAGATGAATACTATTAAGAGTTGCAACCTATGTGAGAGCTTCCCCTCTTGCTATTTTTCCCTTCCCTTCTTTCTCATTTTGTGAGATTTGGGTGTGTCGCCCGGTGTGAGACCGTCCGGCATGAGGCCGAGCTGCACGAGATAGGAAGTTATCCAACCTATTCGAATCCCGGAGTTGTTGTCGATCCTTCCTCCGACGCCATCCACGTCAGTTACTGTTTCTCTGCAAATCGTGCAGGAATAGATGTGTTCTCCTAGTGAAGATTAGGAGGTTAGGGACCCAAATCGAGGTATTTTTAAGTTTATCCTTTAGAATTATTTATTCCTCTTTATATCTTCTCATCACAGTCCAAATTTCATGAATTTAGGTCGAGAGGATAAAGAGTTAGAGCGTCTGGAAGTTAAAGGTTCCACGCAGGATGCACATGAACTTGGATCTCCTTCCAATAATAAATTCAAAGTTTAGAGCCTAGTCTAAAGGTAGGTTATCTCATGATTGGCACAAACATCAAGTTAAAAGTAAAATCCATTTGTTTCCTTCTGATTTCATGCTTTCTATGCGTCATATTTTATGTTTTACCATGATTGTGCACTTAGATTTTTATTGCATGCTTAATAGAAAATGTGATAATTTTGGCTTAATCCATGCAAACTCATGCATCCTGATGACTAAATTCTTGTTCTATCATGTTTTATCTTTCACTACCATGCATTAATTACCCTTAGATAGGTTGGGAACACCTTAATTACCTTCTGCCTATTATAGGTAGAAGGTGGTCTCCCATAGACCGCTACTATAAAGTAGCATTCCTAGTCTGACCGCTATTACAAGAAGCAGTTCTCCCTAGACCGCTTTCTTCTTTCTGTGTTCTGCTTCCTGTTAACTCTAAACAAATTTCAGATCAAACTTAACAATTATAGCCCAGAGTCAAGTCCAAAGAAAAGACAACAAGTGCCAAGTACAATCGACAGTAAAGAAGAGACATACCAGAAAGTCAGGGGAAGCCCGGCGAGGGTACCAGCTAGCCACACAAGATGCTACGAGCACGCGCCCCAGGTACACACGGAAGCCGAAAGAATGACCACCACCTGTAAAGCAGGGGTGAGTCTCGTGTCACTGGCTCAGTAGGGGTCACACGGATCCCCACAGAGAAAAACATGCAGTAACATGCTAAAACAGCAGGCAAGCAACAGTAGTAGTAAAGCAGGAAAGTTAAACTATAAAGCTGTAAAAGGAACAGAACAGGGAGCGGGAGTAGGGAACAGGCTAAGGAAGGGGGGAAGGAAGAAGCCGTACCAGACAACGGCTACGGAACTAACCTCGGTACCCCAAACTACTCCAAGCAAGAGCAGGGGAGCGACTCAGAGCTGACAAAGTTAGGAGTTGCCGAACTGTCGACACAAGGAACCTACAAGAAAAGCCTAGGAAAACCTAGACAGATGACTGACACGGACGACAGACGACTGACACGGATGACAGACGACACGACAAGGACGTTGTGCCCACTGCCACTTGCATGACAAGAATGTCACGCAAGCGACAGGACACCAACCTTGAGTACAGCCACGAAAGGGCTGACCTGGAAGGTCACGACGCACGAGACATGTCAAGAGTCACACCACACGTGACTCGAAAGAGGAGTGGTCAGCTGCATCCATTGACGTCTTACACTGCACCACAGCTCACTCCACAAGTACCTCGACTACCAGCCAAACGTGGTCTGCCACTCCCGAGGCCGCGTCGTAGGTCCACGTGGAAACCACCACTACAAGGACCAGTCAGGGTCATGCCCGTCGACGTGAGTCCTAAGTCCCTGACCCCGTGTGCACACATTGGCTGTAGACCATTAAGCCAGGCCTCTAACTAGTATTCTCCCCCGCGGATGCTACGATAAGGTCAGGAGCCCACAGAACTAGCTTAAAAATCATGTCTCGAGAAAAGTGTCCCACTACAAGAGCCATCACGTCGAAGCGTGCCGTAAGGCACCAACCAAAGAGGAGCCATAAAACCTGAAGACTCTGAAACACAAGTGCTGGAGTACAGACAGGCCATACTACGCGCACCACGGCAGTACACAAAACTGTCGACCACTCAAGGCAAGGCAAACTAGACCTACAACTACAACAGTCCCTGAGTCCTATGACTCTGAGTCAGGATCGTCGTACACAGCAGAACAAAATCGCCAATCAGCCTAATCCTAAGTCAGGGAAAATGACGCTCTGTGAGAACCAAAACACGGAGACCTGAGGGGACACTAAGAACTCTCAGCACATCTGGACATGTAAATCGAGGTAAAACGGTACCTCGGGGCCTCCAGAAACATGGTCTCGACTTGGACAAAGCCGTCGAGACACAACAAGACTGCCTGTCAACCACTAGGTGATCCCGAGTTGACCGGAACCAGACACGACACCGACACACATACAGACACACACACACATCCATCGGTACAACAACACAAACAAACAGAACCAATAGGAACAAGAGTGGCAGACGATGACAACACTCTGGGCAGAGCAACCTGTCAGTCAACTGCTAGGGGAAACCCTGATGGGGACATCATTTACCCCTCCACACTTTTCGGAGCTCGGATGGATCGTCATCATATACCATCATGTCCTTGAGCAGTGTTCACCGAAAGGCTTGAATCTGCAGTACCTTGTTCGAGAGTTTTCTTGTAAGTTGATCAGGTTGCTGCTGACTTTTAGCGTTGGTGTGTTGACTGTACATGTCCTTACATTGTTTTGGTCACTCTAGCTTAAGTTTGTTTCAGCGCCTGATGTGTCTCGCTTCGGTTGAAGTGCTCGACTAGATTCCGTAATTGAGAAGTTGCTCGACCGAGCTAGGATTTTCCCTTCCTGGTGAGCTTTTGATGCTGAGCTTATTGCTTCTCGTCCCTTCTGGTGGAATCTTTCTCCAGATTTGCCTTGGAATTGTTATCTTAGTGATGCTTCTGTCCTGTGTCTGCTTAAGGGTGGACAGCTTTATTTTGAGTCTGATCTGCTCCTCGTTTATTGGTTGCTTAGCCTTGGACTCCGTCATGGTGTCGAGAGCTGTAGCGTACCATGTTCGTCGTGCCGTGTCTAACAGTCGATGTGTTGAGAAAGTTCATTTATCATTTCAGGACATAAAAGTATGTTGAGATTAGCGTTCTTTCTCGTGCCTTGTGCTGAAGCTGGTACTCTCCTTCCATTGCACTTAGGTTCCTTGTGATCGGTTGCTCGCTAGATCTGTATTCGTGGCGTGTCAATTGCGATTCTGATGAGTTGCAGTGCTGTCGTACATGTGCTGAGGTGTGATTACCGAAGTCTTTCCTGATGCCTATGTGCATTGTAAAGAGTGCGTAGTGGAAGCAAGTGGGTTGGCTACCCACTGGTCGAGGATCATTATGGTAAGATTCTCGCTAGTCGAGAGGTTTTGCTTCTTCTCGATGTGACTTCATCTTGACTTCCTGTGCCTTGATGTCGTCTGTTGACGTACTTTTACTGGTAAGTCTCTGGTATTGGCATTGGCATTCGTGAGTGTTGGAGAATTTGCCTGCTTGTCTGCTGATTGAGTACCCTCTACTCTATATCTCTTCTCGTGGGTGTTTTGCTCTCTAGGCATTGTTGTGGTCCTTGAGAAGCATTCCCTTGAGATGGTCATTTGTGTCACTTTCTCGTGTTGTGGGTCTTTCTTGGTGAGTAGTCTGACACATGACTCGTTCGTTGTAGTCGGATGATCAGTTGTTGTTATGCCTTGATGTGACCCTGCTTGCAGTGTGTTCCGCGATTCTGTGTGTTGTTCAGAGCCGGGATCATGCAGGTGTTGTCGTGTTGTTTTTGTATGATTTTGTGTTTCTGTCATGGACCATTGTCTTGTCAGTGAGCATTGCTGTACTCTCCTTTCCCGATGAGATTAACTTGCGACTCGGTCAGACATGTTATCCGACTGAGGATTGACTCGATTCTGCTCCTGGTCCAGTGCTGTTGTTTTGCTGTCATTCTTTTCATGTATTTGTCGTTAGTGTCTTGTGTGTTAGGTGTTTCCTGTCGCCTTTGGAACGGGAATTGATGATGTTGTCAGGCTGTCAGCTGTGAGGACTATGTGTCCTTGTGTAAGCTGATGCTTTGTGTGCTTGTCGCTTCTATTAATTCGTTCTCGATGTCCGTTGTTCTGGCAGTCGTGTCTCTTTTCCTGTGAGACGTAAGCGACATTGCCTTGTTTCGGAGGTGTCAGACTTGTGTTCACTTGTGTCGTGCTCACTCTTGAGCGTGTCCTCGTGATAATGATCTGACATTGTTCCTCTGAGCTCTGTCTCTCGTGCTTTGTGTTGGTAGTTGTTGGGTTGTTCTTCCCTGCTTCACCCACAACCGCTCGGAGGCTTCCATGACGTCATCCTCCTCCACGCGTTGAAGCTTCCTCAGCTCTGCTACCTGCAGACCCAGGACAGATCCCAAGGGCCGGCTTGCAGACTCCATCTCATCCCCATACAGCATGATTCAGTGCACGCCCTCTTAACGTGGAGTTCTTCTGCTTCAAGTCATCGTCGCTCCAGAAGTGGTCCTGCCCCGTTTCTACCTCGGCACTGCTCGCGTCACTGATTCTCGTGCGGCTATGCCAGATTCGAGCCAGAATCTGAGGATCGTTTGGCAGAGGCTGCATTTCCTTCCACGACATGATTCATCCCGAACTCTCTTCTGAGAGTTGCTTCTTCTCTGATCTCTCGACGTCCCAGAGGTGGTCTCGCCCCATTCCGATGTCGGCACAGCCCGTGGCGTCCATTCTCCTGAAACTGTGCTAAGCTGGTGTGAACCAGTCTGCCCAGAGTGTGTAGCAGGTTTTCCAATCATGCCACACCTTCCTCTGCTGGTTTTAGGGCTGAGCCTTCTTCATCGGAGTCAGACCTCTCGACGTCCTGAAACCACTCCATGTGGTTTCATCACGTTCTGCATTCGGTGCTGCCCGTGCCACCTTGCGCATCCCGACTGTGTATGGATGTTTACCCAGAAACCAGAGTGCCACAAAAATGCCAACCACGCCCATTTCTGTGCTCAGTTGGTGCTCAGATTTTGAGGGTACATAGATCTGCCTGTTAGCCATCCGACCCCACTGGTCTTGTGTCATTCGGAGTCCGGTGGAGAGTGCACCACCCTCTACACGCCGACTGCACAGACCGAACCTGCAGGACAGATTCACACAGGCTGTCTTCCACGGCCTGCCCTACCCTCCAGCGACCTCAGAACGGTGCCAAACTCCCAGGAGAGCCTCTACACTTCTCAAGCTTCGTCTGAGCACAAGAGGAGTCTAGTTCTGATCCTCGTGTGCTGCGTACCGCTCGGATCAACTCGGTTCTGTCCAGATAGGAAGACTTGGGACAGCAGGCCCATCTCCCCTTCCCTGTGATTCCCCCTCCTGCGTGAGAGTAGTGCTGTACTGTGTGGCCCTCCCCGAGTTCCCCCTCCTTGCGAGGAGGTGTTTTTCATCTGTTTGTACTAGCAGGGTCGACCGAAAGCTCCACCGACACAGTGTGCTTGTCGGGTGCGCACGCTCCCCGGCGCGCCCACGTCTCCGACCAGAGCTGATCTTTCGGACGGCTAGGTACGTTCGGTTGCCACTCCTTTATTTGCTTATCTAGTATTAGTTCCACTGTCGCGCTGGTGAGATGAGTGCCTGTTCCAAACAATCCACCAAAATGACTGGCTTGCTACCGGTGAGTTGAGTGTCCATCTAATCCGGTCCCTTTGGTACCGGTCTGCCCGGTAGGATCCAGTGCCCATCCCCATCTCCCTGGGTGACTTCCACCACCCTCCTCGCAGTTCGGACCATGTCCGACGCCCCATGAGCTGCTGCTTGCCTAGCCACCACTCGATACCCTTGAGGGGTTCGCTCTTCTCGTTTATGTGATCGTCTTTTCGTTTGGGGTCCGGAAGGCGGTATGCACGCGGTCTTGCTCCGCGATCCAGATTTGGTTGTAGCCGGATGACCTGTCCATGAATGATAGGGCTTCGTGGCCAGTTGTAGCATCAATCATGACTTCCGTAATCGGCACCGAAAAGTCATCTTTGGGACAGGCTCTAGTTGGCATTGCTGGATCGTAGGGGTAAAAGACCCCACCATAGAGCTGGGAAGCTAGGGGCCCAATGCGGAGAGTCTGCATCGGGGATTGACCTTGATGAGACTTGGGGTTGTGTGCCCGAGCCAAATGTTGGGGAGCCTCAAACTCAGGGTTGAAAGCCCATGTTGAGTGTTGGCTCATCCGAGATTGGGGTCGAGAGGCCCGAATAGCATGCCGGGAGGCCTTGCCCCTGGGGTAGGAGACCCGTGTTGGGGCAGGCTTGGCTGGGACTCGGAGCTGAGAGCCTTAGTGAGATGCTGAGGAGCCGGGAACCTCGGGGTCAATGACTGCTGGAGTCTCTGTTGTCAGAGAAGTAGAGGGGCCAACTGCCTGCATGGGTAGTCGTCGAACTAGACTGCTCGTCGGCCACGACAATGGCACCCGAGGATCAGGGCGAGCTGAAGGCTGAGGTAGCGTTGCCGAACACGATTGGCATTGCCAACCGTACGTGCCCGGCATGGATGGCGATGACGATCGGACCGTAGGTCACTATCATCTCCGGGTTGTTGTTGTTGTTACTGGTGCCGGTTAGTCACTTGATGACGACCGGTTGCATGTTGCATCTTGGACAGGGGGCTCTCCTCTTCCTCTTTGATAAGAAAATGAGAGGGCATTGCGGCACACACTTGGCGGGTGTGACTCTTCTTCGGCAAAAAGAAGAAAGGTAGGAGTCTTCCCACTGGGCGTGCCAACCTTGTTTTCGACCACGAGAAATTTCCCTCTATGGTTCTTTTCCTCGTGACGGGGATGTACACTCACCTCTTACGGAAGGCCGAGATAGGTCGGCTTGGCCCGTGGGAATTCCAAGGGAATTGAAAGGAAGGTGGAAAAAATGATAGGGACGCACTGGAGGGAATGGCGTATGGTTAATCATTCTAGGAGACTGGAATCGGGATGGCTGGATGGAATGCAGGTGTGCCAGTCAATTTCTCGACGATCACCTATGGAACCAAATGTTTAACTGGGGATGCGTCGCCAGGACGCGACACGTGTGCTCGGGAGATGGGCGACACGTGGAGAGAAGGAGGTTCCGCAGGTGCGAGTGCACAGGTGACTGTGGGGAGTCGTGTACTGGACGTCTTTCCCCACTGACCGTAAGCAGTCGGTGTTTATTTTACATCGGGCGGAGCCTGAACACCTTTGTTTCTACTGTCGAAGAGAGAGTCAGGGACCCTAGACGCCGCGACGTCGGGAGGGCTTAGTCCATGCAATAGCGATAGGGCAACAGCAACAGAACGGGGATAACTGGGGACAGAGAGATTGGCTCCAGCGAGGCAAGAGGTCTGCTCCCTGACTGGATTACATAACTTATGTGCCGTGAAAGGCATTTATGTGGGGGGGCATGAGAGCCCGATTACAAGTGATTGCAAGCCGCGGGACAATTCCGTCATTTATGATGGTCCCCGGGTCATTGCACTATTGTATGGGTAGCTCCGTATCCGTACATAGTGTCCGTAAGAGAACCTGTGGCTCAGCTGGGTGTCGCCCGAGGGACGCCATAATGTCTTCCTGACATGGGACAATGTCGAGGTCAGAGTAGTAGGGTGCCGTAGGCACCATTGTGCTGGGGTAGTTGGGCATCACCACGATCGAGGCGACCGAATGACGTAGGCACCACTTGTCGCTGGAGCGGCCGGGCGCTGTTGAGACTTGAGTGGTCGAACGGCGTGAGCATCGCAGCCAAACCCTTTGGGAGACCCTCTGGCCTTGCTGGCCCTCTACCAGTAAGGGACCAGCCCTCACATCCTCCACTCGACATCGCCGAGTTACCCACGGGTTTGGGTGAGTGCTCGGTGAGTTTGCCGCCGATATCGGCCCATTCGGCTTGCGATTGTGCTTGCTTACTTAGGTCCGAGGTTATGTCACATCAATCACGGCCTCTATGCCATACACCAATTGAAAAGCAATTTCACCGGTAGTAGCTTTGGGAGTAGTTCAGTATGATCATAGTACGCTAGGCAATTCCTTGAGCCAATTACCCTTGGCCTTCCCGAGTTTGGTCTTGATGCCTTTGAGGATAGTTTTGTTGACATTTTGACTAGCCCGTTAGCCAGGGGGTGGGCTACCGAAGTGAAGTGGTTGTGAATGTGTAGGTCGATGCACTTATTCTTCAAATAAGCAGAATCGAATTACCGACTGTTATCGCTCACGATCACTCAGGGTATGCCAAAATGACAAATGATCGACCTCCAAATGAAACTCCAAATGATTGTCTCGATAATTTTGACAGTGGCCTCAGCCTTAATCCACTTGGAGAAATAGCCGATGGCGACGATGTCAAACTTCTTCTGAGCCTGCGCCACGGGGAAGGGGTCTAGGATGTCGATTCCCCACCGAGTGAAGGGATAAGGCTCGGTTAGGGTCACGAGTTCCGAGGTCGACTAGTGGATTAGGTGATCGAACCATTGCATCGATCGCATTTCCCAACATAAGTCAAGTAGTCACATTGGAAAGTGGGCCACCAGTAGCCTTGTCGTTGTAGGATCCTTGCAATAGATCTCCCCCCTGGTGCGCGCCACAGATGCCTTCGTGGACTTCTTCAATCCCTCGGTGAGCTTCTAGAGCATCGAGGCACTTTAGGAGAGGACTGGCAAAGGATCTTCGATATAGGGTCTTGTCTAGGAGGATGAAATGTCGAGCTTGATACTTCAGTCTTTGGGCTTCCCGAGGGTTGGGGGGCTCTTGGGAGTTTCGAAGCGAGGATATATATGGGGACCGCCAGTCGCCAGGAGATGTGCGTACAATGGCCACGAGCTTGGTTTCCATGCTCAGTCGTTCTAGTTCCTCAAGGAGGACCGACCGGGTTCCCCCTGGGCTAATAGAGGAGGCCAAGCGAGAGAGGGCATCCACTCTGGAATTTTCTTCCCGAGCTATCCAGATTACTTGAAAACTCTCGAATAGTTGGGCTATCTCCTTCACTAGCTGGAGGTACTTGATCATTTGCGCTTCCCGAGCTTTGTAGTCCTCGTTGACTTGACTGGTGACCAGTTGGGAGTCGGTGTAAATTCTGACTCGTTTGGTTCCTAGGCATCGCGCCATCCTTGCTGCAGAGATGAGAGCCTCATACTTAGAGACATTGTTGGATGCCGATAAACTGAACTTCATGGCGCATTACAGTTCTGCTCCTTCGGGGGACCAGAGGAGGATGCCGGCTCCATAGCTGACCGAGTTGGAGGATCTGTCAATGAAGAGGTCCCAAGTGGGTCCTATCATTGGCAGAGATACTTCTTCGGTCGAGGAAGTACTCTCCACGATGAAGTTTGTGAGGGCCTGCCCCTTGATGGCTGTGCGGGGTCAGTAAGAGATGTCGTAGGCCCCAAGGAGTATGGCCCATTTGACGAGGTGATCAAAAGCTTTGGGATGGACCAGAATCTTCTCCAAGGGCTCGCTAATCATGTTACATGTTAGATCATACATTGGCGTGGCAAATGTTTGACACAGTGTTGTCATCATCAAAAAGGGGGAGACTGTTACACACTGTTGCACTTCTACAGTTTTGATGATGTTCAACACTGCTTGTCAAATAATGGTTAATCAGTTTTCAAACATCTCTTTTTCATTCTTGTGCTTTTCATTGTTTCAGTTTCTGAATTATTTCTGTAATAAAGCCATTATGCAATAAAAACCCTGTTAGTTCTTTTTACAAGTCCACGCATGCTATTTTGCACAATTGAAGTCCCTGCATATTTTGGGTTGCACACTAAATCCGTGCACTTGCTGCATGACTAACCCTTCAAGTCCGTGCATGGTCCGTGCACTTGCTGCACGACTAACCCTTCAGGTCTGTGTAGTTGCTGCATGACTTACTATTCAAGTCTGTGCATGGTCCATGCAATCGTACACATTTTACTCTCCAAGTTCGTGCATGTCGATACACACTCTATTAACTTCGTGCAGGTTTAGCTTATGCAAAGTCCATGCACATCCTTAAGTCCCTACATGTTTTGGACTTAGTAGAAAAATTGAGTCCGTGCACGTTATTCTTCTGTTGCAAGTCTGTGCATGTCGTTGTGCTTTGATAACTCTAAGTCCATGCACGTTCAAGACAAGTCTGTGCACATTCATTCAATTGTACATGTAGTCCATGCACATTACAAATCCGTGCACAGATGAAGTCCGTGCATATTGTGCACTTCTTCAAGTCCAAGTCCATGCACGTTGTGCACTTCTTCAAGTCCATGTCTGTGCACGTTATGCACTTCTACATCTATCAAGTCCGTGCATGTTCACTAAAATCCGTGCACTTTATGTCTAACCAAAGTCCATGCACGATATCTAAGTCATGTCCGTGCACACTAAAGTCTGTGCACTTTATGTCTAACCAAAGTCCATGCACGATGTCCAAGTCAAGTCTGTGCTCATTGCCTACTATTCAAGTCCGAGCACATTTTAACATCTGTGGATATTTCTCCAATGCTTCAAGTCCGAGCACATTTTAAGTCCTTGCATGCTTTTGTAAACAAAGTCCGTGCACGTTTGTGCACACATTCCAACTAAGTCCATGCATGTTGTGCACATTGCATGTTCTAAGTCCATGCACGTCCATGCATATCAAAGTCCGAACATGTCTCGCCAAGTCCGAACATGTTTCACCTATACTCTTAAAGTCCATGCACATTTTTATTCATTGTCCGAGCATCTTTAGCTCTGTGCATCATAAAGCCCATGCATATTTGTGCAACATAAAGTTCGTGCACTTTATGCCTAACTGAAGTCCGTGCATAAACACTATCTGCTTCCCTTCATGTATAAGCAAGTCTGTGCAACTTTACTTATGTTGTCTTGTTCCTTTGAAATAATGACAGGGACTTCCTATCTAACAGAAGTGATGTTCGAGAAAGCTAAGGGCACGTGTTCCCAAGAGATGAAGGGCAGGGGATGCTGACACGTGGCAAAAAGGACGGATGCTTTGGATGATTTTTTAGGCAGGAAGCGTGGTTTCCACACTCCAATTCTTCAACAAGCTCATATAAATACTGATGGAGCTCGTACAAAGAGAATACAATAGACAAGAAGAAAAATGAAGAGAATACAAGTCTGAGAAGCCAGACTAAGAGAGAGAGAGAGAAAAGAAAAAGAGAAGAAGAGGAGAGCTGATTGAAAAAGAGTGAGGTGAGGACGACAATGGGGTGAGCCAAGAAATATGGTTGCAGCTTATGAGCACCTATAATAAGTGTAAGGGTGAACTTTTCAGTTTGTGAATACCAAAATTCTGGGCCCTACAGTGCTCGACTGACGTAGTAGACAGGCCTCATAACCCCCGCCTCTTCCCTCATGAGGACGGCACTCATTGTGCTCGGCGTCACAGATAGATACAGGAGTAATTCTTCTCCCTTTTGAGGCTTGGCGAGGACAGGGGGGGATGCCAGGTAGCATTTTAACTCCTCAAACGCCTGCTCGCATTCTTGATCCCCGTCGATGTGCCCCTTCTTCTCCGACACTTGGTTGGCTTGCTTAATCAACCAAAAGAAGGGAAGGCACCGTTCGGCGGCTCGGGATAGGAACCGAGCTAGGGCGGCGATGCGACCAGTGAGGCACTGCATGTCCCTCACTCGGCCTAGCCGCTGCATCTCTAGCACCACCCGGATCGGGTCAGGGTTGGCCTCAATTCCTCGGTGGGTGATGAGGAAGCCCAGAAACTTCCCTGACCGTACCCCAAACGCGCACTTGGCTGGGTTTAGCTTCATGTTATACCTTTTGAGTGTAGCGAGGGTCTCTGTCAGGTTGTCCAAGTGTTCGGTGGCTTGGAGGCTCTTGACGAGCATGTCGTCGATGTATACCTCCATGTTTCGACCGATCTGCGAGTCAAACATGTGGTTGACAAAGCGTTGGTAGGTTGCTCCCGCGTTATTCAACCCGAACGACATTCGAGTATAGCAGTAAAGGCCATGATCGGTGACGAACGCGGTCTTGTTTTGATCGGGCCGGTGCATGCTGATCTGGTGATACCCAGAGTAGGCATCCAAGAAGCTCAGCATTTCATGCCCGGCCATTGCGTCGACTAGTTGGTCAATCTGTGGCGTGGGGAAGCTGTCCTTGGGGGTAGCTTTATTGAGGTTGGTATAGTCGACGCACATCCGCCACCTCCCATTGCTCTTGGAAACCCGGACCACGTTGTCTACCCAGTCTGGGTATTGAGTAGGCCTGAGCAACCCTGAGTGCAGCTTCTCGTTCACCTGTTCCCTGATGATGGCCTGCTGCTCGGGGTTGCAATGCCTTCGACGCTGCTGGATCGAGCGGCAAGTGGGGTCCAACCTTAGTTGGTGTGTGATAACCTCTAGTGGGATTCCAGGAAGCTCATCTTCGGACTAGGCGAATACGTCCTGATTGGCAGTGAGGAACCTCGTGTAGACTTGCCTATCGTGCTCGGATAGGCTTGCGCTGATCCTTAGTGTTCTGCTCGGATCTTCCCCTACCTGGATGAGGTATAAGTCTTCCGCTAGAGCGCTCATGCTTGGGTCCGGATCTGGGATCCTAGCCTTGTTCTCAGGCGATGCTTCTTCGGGATGTCGATCACGCGTGGAGATAAGGTAGCACCTCCTGGACTCTCGTTGATCTCCTCAGACCTCCCCTACCCCTCGGGGGGTGGGGAACTTAAGCTTTTGGTGATACGAGGAAGGAACACCTAGGAGCGTGCCGAGGATCCCTCGACCGATGATGGCATTATATCCTGTCATCGCGTGAACTACAATAAAGTCGGCGAGGAAGGTTACCTGATGGTCATCACCATCCGATCCCGCACTCAGGGCCCGTCTCCTCACCACGGGGACATCCAGCATGGTCTAGTTATTTATCTTCAAGTCCTATGTAATTTTTATTTGAGTCATTTGTAATTTAAGGTTATTTTTTAAAAAAATAAAAAAATCAGATTTTTATAAAAATCTCAACCCATTCACTCTCTCTCCTCACTCTCGAAACCCTCTCTCTCTCTCCATCGCGCTCTCTCTCTCTCTTCCCCACGTTCTCTCTCCTTCACACCCCCATTCCTCGGTTCGCTGTCCAAACGGACTCTGGTCGACGCATGGGAGGTACCGACGAGATGGGCTCGACGCGAGGATCGTGCCAGTAACCTTCTTCCCGCAGATCGTGGAGCGTGGAGACCCGTGTGAGCTAGAAGACGACGCGGCCCCTATCACCTGATCGACACCGATTCGCGATCTTCGCCACACAAAAGGTAGGGGATCGGACTCCTCATGTCGCCAGGAATCCGTTGACGCCCTCTGCGTTGCCATCCATCGCCATTTTCCCCATTTTCTGTGCATTCTTCTTTTGGGAGATTTTAGTTTATTCTCGGTTTACATGCCTCTCTCATTTCTTGGTCTAGACGGCTACTGATCGAAGTCAGAGAGGTACTGTTGGATTGGTCGCATCGCGAGGATCGCGCTGACGCCCTCCATTCTTCGATTCGTGGAGCATGGATTCAAGTCGGGTCAGGAGGTGCCGTTTCTCTCTCTCATTGGTTCACCGTCGATTCATCGCTTTCACCGTCACCCAGGTAGGGGGATGGATACCTTATCTCGCTTGGACACCGCCGATATCACATGCCCCGTGATCTGACACCTGTTGCCTCGTATTTTGTGCACAATCCTATTTAGGTTAATTATTAATCTTTTAGGCGTTAAATTAGCTTTAATTGTTGAAATCAATTCCATGGACATTGTATTTCATTTCTAGTGGCATGCTTAGGCCGGTATGATCGGTGTGGGTTAGTAGGTTTAACAGGTTTTGTAATCCATCGCGTCCCCCATCGATTTTAATCGACCGAGAGGGGTTTCCGATTTTGACCTCTGGAGTCACGAAACCCAGGTGATATAACGCTCCTGCCCCGGTGCATTATACCCCTTTGACGCATCCCTAGACGTGCGTTATGTCATCCGTGTTCTGAGTTTCCTCTGAATTTTAATGTTCAGGTGTCTTTAACGCACCTCAGGTAGTGCGTTATAGCCCTTTTGTATTGAGTTAAAGGTCCGTTGCCTTTAACGCCCCTATCCCCATGCATTATGTATTGTATGATGCCCCTGTAAAGGTGCGTGATATGCTGTAGTTTTCTATGGATTCTGTCATTCTGGAAGGCATAACGGTCATGAGAGGTGCGTTATGCTCATTATAACGTCTCACCCTTGATCCGTTATACTCCTTATCTGTGGTGTTGTGTGCGTGTCGACTTTAACGCGCCCGTTTCAGTGTGTTATAGCCCTATAGCGTGCCTTCCTTGGTGCGTTATAGTCTGGGTTATCTGTGGATTTCCTATGTTCTGTGAAGCATAGCGGTCCTTCCATGGTCCGTTATGGTGTGTAACGGGGCAGTTCCAGACCGTTATATACCTGGTGATTTCAAAAGCTTGCATGTATAATTTCTATGCAATCCATGTTTCATGTGCGCCATGTTTAAATTATTTTTTATACTGTGGCATTCTTCTACATCTCATAAGAGCAGCTTTCTCTTTCCTTGTGATGGAACCACTAGTCATAGCCTGACGACTTCCGTGTCGGCCCACCCGGGAGAGGTGGCGGGGCATTCCCATTATACGGTTTGTAAGCTAGTTTTGCAAGACAGACTGTTAACTAAATTCACAGAGAACATCATCAAAATACCCAAATTTATCAAATAAGCATGGTGTGCACGAAAAAAACTCACAACTATGCATGCCAAAGACAGGCGGTCCACAAGGAGCCGCTTAAAAATAAGAGCGGTCAAGAATCAACGGCATTATAGCAAGAGGTGATATGAGATGATGTGCGGCCCATGATAGACCGCTCAAGTAGTGCGGTCTATCGTGAGACCGCACAATCCTGGGAATTTTAAATGGAATCGACCCTTCGTCTCCCCCCCTCCTCCACCGTAACCGGTAGAGGGAGAGGGAGAGGAAGGGTCACGCCAAACGCCCCCCGCCTTCCCCTCTCTCTTTCTCTCACTCGCTCTCAACCTCCCCCTCTCTCTTTCTCTCACTCGCTCTCGACCATTTGATGCGGACCAAGACCCAAGCCCTCCGACCACCGTCGTCGACCGAGGAGGAGGAGTCTCCGCCGTTGCCTATGGAGGAAGGAACGCCGGCCACACCGCCCGCCGCCGTGGAGGAAGAGACATCGGCCGCGCCACCCGCCGTCACTTAGGGGACAACCGTGGCGAAGCCTATCACGGACGAGGGGGTCGAGGAGGTGCCGCCGTCAGAGGAGCTCGCCGCCGAGCCGGTGACGTCGAGGAGGATCGCTCGGGACCCCGAGGTAGGCCACCAAACCCCCCCTCCCATTGTCATTATCACCATGCATGCTTGGGGCGGGCTTAGTTGAATGCTAGGGACCGGTTTGGGGGCCATTGAGAGCTCCCGCCGGTGGGGAAGACCATTGCCGTCGTCGGGGAAGACGACGGTTGTGCGGTCTCAAATCGCCTGTACAACCCTAAACATGCGGCCTACATAAGGCTGCACAAACCTCTGCGTCCTAGGATTGGCCGTTCTAACCTTGACACCCATCGTAGGAAGGGCGGGCCATAGATGGCCGCACAAACTCATGCAGCCTACATAAGGCCACACAAAACTCTTGCGGTCCAGGAACGGCCGCACAAAGCTTACGAACCGATATAGGAAAGGCGGTCCCTAGGGTGCCGTCCAAAGATCATGTGGCCTACATCAGGCCGTTCAAACCCCCTGCGGCCCAAGAACAGCCGCACCTTAACTTAGAAAACAACACACGAAGAGTGGCCATTAGGGTGCCCGTCATACTAGGTGCTGACTGGTTATCCATATACCAAGCAACTGTAGATTGCCGGCATGGCAAGGTAACTTTCGTGGATGTCCGAGAGCTAGTTTATAATAGCCCTCGGAGTAAATCACTTCTTATATCAGCTCTCCGAGCTAGTAAACTCATGAGTAAGGGATGCATGGCTTTCATAGCGTTCGTGACTGCTACGGAAGTCGAGAAAGTTAAACTTGAAGACATCCGTGTAATTCAAAATTTTTTCTATGTTTTCCAAGAAGATTTACCTGGCTTACCCCCGGAAAGGAAAGTGTCATTCACAATCGACCTTGTCCCTGGTGCTGGTCCTGTTTCCAAGGCACCATATAGAATGTCCCCTACTGAGCTGAAAGAATTAAAAGAGTAGCTAATGGAATTATTGGAAAAGGGTTTCATCAGGCCAAGTTCTTCCCCTTGGGGAGCACCCGTGCTGTTTGTCAAAAAGAAGGACAGATCGATGAGACTATGCATTGATTATCGGCAGCTAAATCACCTTACAATCAAGAACAAATACCCGCTGCCGAGGATTCTGCATTCCTTTCCCTCTGGTTGGTAGGTTAGTCATGAATATCATCGTGAATACCTGAGTCAGATGGGTTAGTGTCAATACGCAGTCAGTCATTCTATAAAAGAGTCAAAAGGTTGTCTTCATTGCATTGAACCATAGTCATGTACATATGTGTCAAAATGAAAGAAAAGAAAAAGTGAAAAGGTACATCAGGCCGGGCCCTATCCAGGACTGCCACTGTCACTCATCCCCTCATGGAATTTCCCTAGTGGGCCCATCGTCATACTCCCCTCCTCTCATTGCCAACGTCGCTCCTCATCCTCATTCCTCCGCTGGCTGGAGGAGCCGGTCAAGTACTCCCTGTAGGCGCTGCTGCGCATACCAATCTGGGACACACTCCACTTTGGGCCTCTACCTATCAACCTAAACATCCACTCCACTACCTGAAGCTCAATCTTGAGGTCGTGGATCTGCCGTCAAGCCTACACTGCCTGCTCGCGGTAGTGGCTCACCTCTGCCACCTCAGTGCGAAGGCACTCTACCTCCGTCACCTCAAGGCAAAGTTGCTCTACCTCCACGCGAAGGTGTGCCACCTCCACTGCCTCTGTCCTCACCCTGGCTAGCTCCTCTCGCAGCCAGGTCACCTCACCTAAGGCCACCTCTAGCTCCCTTGCCTGGATTTGTATTTTTTTATCATTTAGTGATTGCATTCATAAATAATCAAACCAGAGAAGTTAGCATTCCTCACCCTCTTGATGAGTGAAGCCTTGGCCTCCTTGGCCTGCGCAATCACCCAAGTAAAGTCTACATCTCACTCGGCCCAGTCTGCTAATGGTTGGGAGGAGGAAGAAGGCGTGTCTGGTCCCTAACCCTGGGCACCCTCGGCACGCTACAGGTTAGTCAGTCTTACTAGCATAGCATTGCATTTTAAGTCTAAGGTTGAGTAGAACTTACCAGGAGGTCCAGTGTGCGCTGGAACTCGTCCCACTACTGCATAGTAGAGTGAAGGAGCCCTTGGAGCTCCGCGATCAATCCCTAGGGGTCGAGCTACATATAGAATGTCAAATTGTCAGTGCATCATAATCACAAAAGGGGTATAAGCTTGAGAGTTCATACCGATCGATGTGTGCCACAGAAGACTTGGTCCCCGTAGCGCTGGGCATAGGCCATCAGGTAGGCCTCATCGTTGTCAGCTCGAGCTCATATGACTCGATCCCACCGGGTCCAATCACGGATCAGCTCCTCAGCTCACAAGATCCAACCAACCTCACCTGAGATCCCACGTGTGCATCGCCCCACGCGCTCTTACACTGGCTCGCGTGTCGGGAAGTCGACCTCTAGCTGATGTACACCCCGAGTCCTCATGATCAGGCGATAGTGTAGTGGCTCGATGGCGTTCATGCAATGGGGCCAGATGTCGTATCCTGAGTAAGCTAGGGCCGCTTCCACCCAGGGATAACCCTCGTGTCCCTCGCCCTGGTAGGGTGTCCAGTGAACCTGTGAGGCACAATAGTAATATAAGGCATTAGTGTCTATGCATGTAGTTGCATTAAATGTTTAAGTTTAGATCTTACCGATGCATAGGGCAGAGTGTCAATCTCGTCCTGGATGGCCCGCACTTGGCGTCGGAGTGAGCCTGTCTATCATATGGCTATCCACCATGGTGCGGACACCCGAGCACTTGACCGATCCGGGCGGGCGAGCCACCGGTACCGTACGAGGAGCACCATGCGAGCCAACGGACCTTAACAAGAACCACAGCCTTAAGCTGGAATGCAAACTCATGTGTTTTCAATCTCTAACGACTCACATTTACGCGTGGGATTCACACACGAATTCAACTATACGGATTGGCCTCCTATGATCACTCATAGGGCACACATCCTATAATCTCACATTGGGGCAACCATTGCCCACTTAGGGTAGAAATAACCCACTTTCTATGACATTAACCCAATTTGGGATATAACCCAAATTCTAGGCACAAAATAAACTAAAGCTAACATCCATCAACTAATAACCTGCCTGGACATGGTTTTATCTACGACCGTCTTAGCCTAGTTACGGTTGACCACAGAACCGTGTTCATCACAGATGCGATTTATTGCGAAACCGTGTTCAACGTAGTCGCGATTGGGGGTCATGCCGCGTTAATGGTGATCGCTGTCTGCCTGGGGGTTACGATCTAATAGACGTGGTTTGTCCATAGACTGTGTCTCAAACTGCCTTTCAAACCTTTCACAAATGTGAACGCGGTCTCTAGGTACACCCCGTTCAACATGCAGAGGCTTTACAAGGTTGGGAAGACAGTCGCGTTAGCATTCCAATCTAGACTTCCACGAATCAGCGCAAAATCCTTTGTTCCATGCCCCGTTTGTGTCATACGAAGGGGAAAACATACAAAAACATGTCATTTGCCTTCCACACATCGAAAGGACAAAAAAAAACATAAAAATGATCAAGGAAATGGGTAATTACATCATTTGCCCTAAAAGCATTCATCACATTCCACAACACACATCTGGCCTCGTCTTAGCCTCAAATCGCAAGGAAAATACAACCGAATGGAGGGGAATCACATCCTACCATTCTCAAACATCAAGAACACGTGACTGAATCAAAGAATGCCGCCAAAATTGGCAGGAATCACCGCTCAAACCCGGCATCGAATTTAACCCAAAAATTACCAAACTCGCTCATTCTTGCTCGTATCGACTCAAAATCGTGGGAAATCGCTAAAGGAGAGCTAAAGATCTGCCCCCTATCTCATATGACATTTTACCGCATTAGGGAAGCCAAATCCTCGCGAATCCACCACGTTCTAGCCCTCGAAATCCATAAATCTCTGCCACCTCGCGTGCTTCCATGCCTGCCACACGTTGTCCACGCCGTCTTCCATGCATCTCCATGCCTCCGTGGCCATCGGAGTGAAGGAGAGAGAGGAAGAAAGGGAGAGACACATGGGAGAGAGGAGGAGAGGGTGTGGGGAAGAAGAAAATGTGGGGAGAGAGGGAGGATGCGATTAGGGTTTTAAGGAGAAGAAAAAAGGATTTTCTTCCAAACCCTAAAAAGACCAAAATCACACACATACCCATTCTCCCACTATTTTCCCAAATAATTCAATTAATATTCAAAATAACACATTAATTTTTCATTTAAATTCTGAATCAAATGATCCGAAACTCGCGGAACTATTCCGAAATCCAAAATTTTCGGATCCGCAAACCTGAGTCATTACATCCCTCCCCCTTTAAAGAAATTTCATCCTCGAAATTTGGGGCTCACAAGGGAAGGAGACTCAACCAAATAGTAACACAACTATTACACATAGCCTCGTCCAGAGATCACCGCTGTGGATCACAGACACATTAATCGGGATAAGATAAGATTAACCACCTTCAACATTACACGTAAAACTGGCATAACGTACACATTCCAAAAGTACATCTAGTGCCAGAGATCATTTCTAGGTCAATCTCAATCCTTCACAAGGACAATTATTCACCATGGGCTGCCCGCTAGCTTAAGTAGTTGGCCAAACACATAGCACATTGTTTACCAGAAACTGGCCACACTACCAATTCTATTATGAGTCTTACGGAATCGGTTGAGCAACCTTGATTCACATGCACCACCTTAAATTTCTTTGCGAATCGCTTCCCAACATCATTGCCACTCAACCTAGCTCCCTCACACTCTACCGTTTGCAGGTGGGAGAGGAGAGAAGAACAATAGGGAAGTCAAGTGAGAAGGAAAGAAGAACGAAAGAGATAAAAGCAAGTAACATGACAAGAACATTACACCGACTATTCTCATAGTCAAAACCATAAAACACCTCACATTAATCACCCTAATCCTGGATCTTGTGGGTTATGGCGTCACATGCTTTCACTGCGCCACTGTGATTAACTTCGAGTAGCCTAATCACACAAGCATCACAAGAAACAGCTGGCCACAACTCGTTCCCAGCTTCAATTATCAAAGGCACAACTATAGAACACAAAGACACAAGCATCATTACATTAATTACTAGGTGTTTTCTACATGAAACATGCTAGACTACATGCTTATCAAGCACTCGAGCAACATACCACTATGCCCTTACATAACAAGAGAAAGTGCAAATGCCTACAAGCGGGTCCACCGCCAACACATAAGGCATTCTCACAAATATCTTGAACATACGCCACAATGCACATAGTTCCATACAATACATTAATTCTCACAAAAGGCAACTGCTGCAACTGCTATAACTAGTGTGACACCGAAGAGCACCCACGAGCAATATGTCCCACCTGGCCGCACTTAAAGCGCACTAACTAGGCCATAACCATTGTACATGGCATAACACTGCCCTGGCTGCTCAGTGATCCTGTGTCGTACCGGTCGAACCGATAGCTGTTGCATTCCATCGACGAAATTGTCTCCTCTTATCCCTGATACCATCTAGTCAACTTATTTCTCCCAATTAACCAGTCCATATGCCTAGGCCTCGATCCCAATGAGGATCCACCTTCATAGGATAAGAAAGATAGCATCCCTGGCTAGCTCAGAGACTGCTGATTCACCTCTTGCTGCCGAGGAAGAATCCTCTGTTGAACTGCATCTTGGTGAGCATATCTCATTATCGATCCTTAGGTCCTCAAAATATCTCCTTCTAGAGCCACCCCAATCTAATATGCCACATCCAAATCTGATACACGAGCAATAATCAATGCCTGCTAAAGCTCAATTTCTAGACCCCTAATAAAATGTTGAGTTCTCAAGGTCTCATATGTCATCACATGCGGGGCATAACGACCTAGCTCCACAAATCGGGCACGATACTGAACCGCTGTCATATCACCGTACACCAAATTCGCGAACTAGAACATTCTTTCTATTCACAAGTACGTAGGGTTGAATGCTCGATCAAACACTCTAACAAACTCTTGCCACGAAATTTGCCTGAGGGGTCGGGACTGAATGGTCATTTCCCATTCCGTAGTCCACCACAAGAGAGGCGGTCCTTGCAACTGATGACTCGCTAACAAGATTCTCTCATCCTTGGCACATTCCATTGACCTGAACACTCACTCCATGGCATCTATCCATGCTCTCACCACATCAGGATCCCACTGGCCTACAAACTGAGGTGGTAGTAATTGTAGAAATTCTTGTACAATTCCCCCACGACTATCTTGCCATGAGCCTCTCTCACCAGTCTCCTAATCTTGGCACTGCTGACTCGGATGTTTTGTAAAGAACTGGTTCATACCAGCTAGGAAATCTGCCTGATTCGACGTACTTGAGGCAGCCACCACAGGGGAAGATAGCACTCTATGTCGCCCTCCATGGGCCTCTTCGAATGAGTCAGAATATCACAGTCACCTTCTCGGTGCCATCTACACACTATTGGCACAAACAGAAAGGCACTAACACAAAAACAAGAGGGTAAGCAAAACAAGATACCCTAAGCTAGTTACCAACTGTATCAAACTTTATGGACTCTCCCTTTAAGGGAAACATTTATCTCAAATTCCCATGCACAACCACAACCTTGCTCTGATATCACTTGTCACGACCCGGGATCTGAGAACCAGTAAACCGATAATGTGAACCTCGAACCGCTACCCACGAGTAGAAAACTCATAAGGGAAAATGGTTTGGTGTTGTGGGGGTGCATGACAATTAGAAATAAATGCACAAATTAATTCACATGATTTAAACATTTAATAATAAAAATAAATAAATATTTCACAAGAATTTAACATTTTAATATCGACTCCAAGTCCACTCAGCACAGCTAACAGAAAGAAATATGTACACTGTAACGAGCCTACACTGGCACTGGCAACTGGCAGCTACAACATCACATGCGCAACGCTCACCGACTAGTCCACATGGCAAAGCACCAGACCTGAAAAGAAAAGGGGTGACTCTCATCTCATTGTTGTGACTAGAATAGGAACTGGCAATTAAAGTTGGGTCTGGGACTAGGACTGGTATTGGAACTGAAATTGCAACTGGAGCTGGGGACTGGAACTGGAGCTGGCCGACTGGCCTTCAAAGGCGTTGCTGTCGGGATACTAGGACTGGTGCTAGAAGTGGAGCTGGAACTGGACTTGGTGGCTAGCCTTCGAAGGCGCTGCAGCCAGGGTACTGAGACTAGAGCTGGGCGGCTGGCCTTTGAAGGCATTGTAGCCAAAATACTGGGGCTGAAACTGGAACTGGAACTGGGCGGATGGCCTGTGAAGGCGTTGTAGCCGAAATATTGGGACTGGGAATTGGAGACTAGAGTTGGTCGGTTGGCCTGTGAAGGCATTGTAGCCAGAGACTGGAACCTGAATTGGAACTGGACGATTGGCCTGTGAAGGCGTTGTAGCCGAAATATTGGGACTGGGAACTGGAGACTGGAGCTGGCCAGCTGGCCTGTGAAGGCGTTGTAGCCGGAGACTGGAACCTGAACTGGAGCTGGAACTGGGTGGCTGGCCGGTGAAGGCGTTGTAGCCGAAATACTGGGACTGGGAACTGGAGACTGGAGCTGGCCGGCTGGCCTGTGAAGGCGTTGTAGCTAGAGACTGGAACTTGAACTAGAACTAGAACTGGGCAGCTGGCCTGTGAAGGCTTTGTAGCCGAACTGCTGGATTGGTGACCGGCACTGGACCTGAGCGACTGGCATACGGAGGCATTGTAGCCACGGTACTGGAGCTGGAAATTGGTACTGGAACTGAGCGGCTGGCCTGTGGAGGCATTGTAGTCGCGGTGCTGGAACTAGTGACAGGTGCTGGGGTTGGATGGCTATCCTGTAAAGGCATTACAGCCACGGTGCTGGGACTGAGAGCTGGTACTGGGACTGGGGGGCTGACCTGTAGAGGCGTTTAAGCCACGATGCTGGGACTGAGAACTGGATTTTGGAATTGGCATGGCTGGCCTATAAAGGCGTCGAAGCCACGATGCTAGAGCTGGAGAGCTGCTACTAGAACTGGCGTGGCTGGCCTTTAAAGGCGTTGAAGCCACAATGCTGCAACTGGAGAGCTAGTACTGGAACTGAGCGGCTAGCCTGTGGAGGCGTTGTAGCCGCGATGTTGGGACTGAGAGCTGGTACTGTAACTGGTGTGGCTGGCCTGTAAAGGCGTTGAAGCCATGGTGTTGGGACTGAGAGCTGGTACTAGAACTAGCATGGCTGGCCTGTAAAGGCATTGAAGCCATGGTGTTGAGACTCGGAGCTGGTACTGGAACTGGCATGGCTGGCCTGTGAAGGCGTTGAAGCCACGGTGCTGGGACTGGGAGCTGGTATTGGAACTGGCGTGGCTGGCCTGTAAAGGCGTTGAAGCCACGGTGTTGAGACTGGGAGCTGGTACTAGAATTGGCGTGGCTGGCCTGTAAAGGCGTTGAAGCCATGGTGTTAAGATTGGGAGCTAGTACTAGAATTGGCGTGGCTGGCCTGTAAAAGCATTGAAGCCATGGTGTTGAGACTTGGAGTTGGTACTGGAATTGGTGTGATCCGGCTCTCGAGGGTGTAGTGGTCACCATCGTCGTGGGGTGATACTGGGGTCACCGTTGACGTAATGTTGGGGTCGACGACCCTCATCGGTGAGGAGCAGAGAAGGAGAGGATTTTTTTATTTTTCTCTTTAACAGCTCTGTCGCCCTTGCGGGTTTTCGCCAATGAGTGAGCATGGCCACTTGATCCTTATCTTCCTCACTGGTAGAAGTTTCACTTTCCTCGAAGGCAGTTTGATTGCTAGGTCTGGCCTTTAGAGCCAAAGGCTTCTTCTTAGTTACCTCTATTTCCTTGTTCTTCAAGTTAATCTCATAGGTCATAAGAGATCCTATAAGCACTTCTACCTTGGTGGTTGATAGATCTCTAGACTCTTCGACCACTGTTGCTTTGGTATGCCAACCAGGGGTTAAAGATCAGAGAATTTTTCTCACTATGTCCTACTCTGTATATTTCTTTCCCAGATCAGTTAAGCTATTTGTAAGCACAGTTAAATGAGCATACATATCTTGAATGGACTCATCAGGCTTCATTCTGAACATTTCATATTTAAAAATTAGAATGTTGGCTTTGGTTTAACGTACCTGAGATGTGCCTTCGTATATTACCTCTAAGCGATCCCACATTTCTTTGGCTGTTGTGCATGTTGATACTCTTGAAAATTCCACTGGATGAAGAGAGCACTGCATAATGTGCTTAGCACTCCAGTTGACTATAGATTTCCTTATCTGCTCTCGAGTCCAAGCATCCTCATCTTTTAGAAGCTCATAGGGACCTTTGCTAACCGCTCACCAGAGCGCATAGTCTTGGGCGTGAATGAACACCTGCAGGCAGTTTTTCCAATAAGGGAAATTAGTTCCAGTGAAGAAGGGCAGTCTGTTCACAGAATGTCCTTCGGGCATAAGTCCCTGAGACGCCATTCCACCATTTCTCTCAAGGTCGTTAGACCCCATCATGAGAGATTGACTCTGATACCATGTGTTGTGTGGGAATGGCAGATATAGAGGGAAGGGGTGAATAGATCTATCCCTTCTTTTTGAGATATAAAAGATTACAGTGGAATAAAAACAACTACTAGGTAATCCAAGAGCCAACACACAAGATGTAGAGATAAAGATGAGCAACGAGCCTAAGCAAGCATCTAGCGTAAGGCAAACACACAACCAAACCACAAGGACAAGGATTTTAAGGTGGTTCAGACCCAAACTCGAGTCCTACATCCACCCCTCACTTAACCCAAGCGAGGTTTCCCCAGTGCCGTAGCACTAAATAGCTGATCACATAGCAATAGGCACACAAGGCCTACCACAGACCAGAGACACCCTCTGATTGTCTTCCTACAACAATCGGTAGGGATAGTTCACAGTTTTAGAAAATGGAACAATAAATAGAAAAAGAACAATGTAAAAGCTCAGACAGGAAGAATGAAGCTCAATGCTTAATGCAAATGTCCTTGTCTGAGATGTGGAGAGCTTGGCTTGCAGCATTGAGGTTCGTTGCTTCTTTGCTGATGACTTTTCCTTGCAAGACAACGAACAGGTGGATGACAAACTTGCGACCTTGAACTGGATCTTCATGAAAGGCTTGGAGCTCTTGCCGTCTCCTCCTTCTTCTTTCTTCTTTACCTTGGTTCTGGACGCAGCTTGGGCTCCTTAAGGTCTTCTCCTTCTTCTCCAAGGAATGCCAGCAACACCAGTAGCAGGACTCACTTTTACAGCTTGGTCTCTCAAGTCCACACCCCTGAGACAACAACAGCTCTCCCTAGAGTTTTAGGTGCCTGCACACCCCTCTATGCGCACAGAGGTGTGCCACTTTTTGATCTCCCAGTAGAGGGGACTTTCCCTCCAAAATTTCTTGTCCACTGATTGGTTCAATAGGGGTAGATGACCACGTGTGCACACACTGACCCATCGCCTTGAGCCAGGCCTCTAGCTAATTTTCCCTCCCAGTAGGACGCTACTGACTATGCGAGAGGGCCCACGGAAAGTAGCTTAAAAATAATACAATGGGAACACCCCGCCACCTCTCCCTGGTGGGCCGACAAGGACGTCGTCAGGCTACGACTAGTGGTTCCATCACAAGGAAAGAGAAAGCTACTCTTTTAGGATGTAAAATAATGCTATAGTGTACAAAATACTTTAAACGTGACATGTATGAATCATGAAATGCATTAGACATTACATAACCAATCTTTTGAAATCTCTAGGTATATAACGGATCAGGACCACCCCGTTACATACCATAACGGATCGGGGCAGGACCGCTATACTCAACAGAACTCATAAAAATCTACAGTCAACAGGGACTATAACGCACCCTGGCAGGCGTGCTATAGGACTATAACGCACGGGGTAGGGGCGTTAAAGTCAACAGGCACACAACACGACTGACAAGGGTTATAAGGCACCATAACATGCGTATTAAATACACCCGAACTCGAAAATCCATAGTTTCCATGCATGATATAACGCACCCATATCGGGCCGTTAAAGAACTATAACAGACCTAGAGGAGTCCACCATAAGGGGAAATAATGCACCTATACAGGTATACCAAATGGCTATAACACACCAGGGTAGGCACGTTATGTCGACTGGGTTTCAAGATTCCAGAGTTCGAAACCAAACCCCATCCCGATCGACCAAAATCAACAGGGGACGCGGGGATATACGTTTCTAAACTACCCTGCCATGCCATAACAACATTCAACACCTAAACATGCCACTAGAATTAAAAAATGATGCCCATAGAGACGATTTCAAGCATTATGGACTAAAATAGACAAAACGAGAACATGCATAAAAAATGAGGAAAAGGGCATCGGACCACAGCGCATGTGGTACTGGCGGTGTCCTAGCGAGGCAGGGAGTCCATCCCCATACCTGGATTACGACGAAAATAACGATTCGATGCTGATCCGACGAGAGGGTGACGCGGTGCCTCCCGGCCTGACTCGGCTCCACGCTCCGCGGATCGAGAGAAGATGGGCATCAACGCGATCCTTGCGACGCGACCAATCCAACGGTACCTCCCTTGCTTTAATCAGCGGCCATCTGGACCAAAAATCGAGAGAGGAATGAATTTTGAAAAATTAGTCTAAAATTTCACAAAATAGAGTTTTACACGAAAAATGATAAACGCATGTAGTGTCAATGGGTTCCTGGCAAGACGAGGAATCCGTTCCCCTACCTCTTGCACGGCGAAGACCGTGAATCGGTGCAGATCAGGCGACGAGGGCCATGCCATCCTTCAGCTCACACACACCTCCACGCTCTGCAACCCGAGGGATGAAGGGTACCGACGTGATCCTCGCGTCGAGCCCGTCCCGTTAGTACCTCCCACGCGTCGAATCGAGGCCGAATGGGCCACGAACCGAGTTAAAGGGGGAGAGAAGAGGGAGAACATGTGTAGGAGAGAGAGAGAATCGAGAGGAAGAGAGAGAGTGTGAGATGTGAGAGTAGGGAGAGAGAGAAATGCGGGAGAGTTTTAAATTTTGATTTTTATTATATTTTTTAATTCCTCTAATTACAATAAAACTTTTTACAAACTGAAATTACCAATATGCACATTTTAATTTCATTAACTATTTAACTCATTCAATCAATTCACGGAATAAAACTTAGATCCAAACCACTAAGGATTCGCTAAGACACGGGTCTTACAGTCCCTCCCTCCTAAAAGAAATTTCGTCCCTAAAATTTAAACGAAAGGACAGGAGGAAATAGCAAGGAAAAGCTGACAGGAACACAACTCAGAGGAATACAGTTAGACCACAATCACAAGCACACGCTCTAGGCTGAGCACGATGCGAGTGAACACGAGTCCAACACCTCCGAAGCAAGGCAACGCCGCTTACGTCTCAGGATAGGAGACACGACTGCCACAACAATAGATATCGAGGAAACGAAACGACAACACGGCAAGCAGCAGCTTACATAAGGAGACACCGTCCTCACAGCTGACAGCTCGGCCACATCATCAGCTCCAGTGCCAGAGGTAATAGGGAACACCAGGCGCATAGGACACCAATGACAACAACACCACTGGACCCCACACAGAATCAAGTCAGTCCTCACTCAGATATTATATCTAATCGAGTCGCAAGCTATTCCACCAGAAAAGAAGAGTACGGCAAGCTACTGACAAGACAGTGGTCCAAGACAGAGACACAAAATCATACAGAAATAATTCTCGGAACAACACAATGGTAGCACTTGTAGGATTTTTGATGCGAGACGACTATGAGACTCGATATGTGCACGTGATCCTATGACTTAGACGAAATGACGTGACTCACTAGATGATGCGACCAGTAACTATACGACCAAGTCATCACCTAACGTGGCTCCTGAAGGGATAAAGATGTCCCAAAATAAGAAGCACTCGCTCACGGTCATCCCCGGCAAGGGAAATGAGTCGATCTGCACGGTTGAGAAATCGACATTGAGTCTTGGGTGGTCGGCTCACTCTCATGCTCGGAACGAGTCACGGGACGGGTTTCACACTCACAACTCACAACGGTGATTGAAACAGCAATCTAGGTGTCCTATCACTCTCACTAGCGGCGGCATCAAGAACTATACTAGATAAGCAATTAACTAACTAAAGAGGGGTGCGGGTGTTTCTCCACGCGCCGGGCGTGGGGAAGACGATCCCGGCCAAACCCGTACTCCTGGTACATCAATTAACAATTATTACAGAAGTGTTGATTTCTGCCCACGCCACGCAGGGAGGTAAAGGGATACACACGAAAGTCGGGAGTGACGCGATCGGGTTGACGGGCAGCACTCGAGGTCGCTTTGACAAGGCAAGCACGCACGCTCGTGGGGCCCACATCCTGACTGGGGGTCCGGGGAAGCTGGGAGGTTGCTGCAGCATCGGTGATTCCTAATTGGGTGGTCCCGGGGGAGGATGCATGCTGCTCGGCTTCACGGAAGGCGAGGCGGTCGCTCCGGGGAGGATCGCCGGGTGTCGTCCACGAATCAGAGCTACTATTTGGCAACACGCGACCCGGCGAGAAATGTTGCTGCGATCAGTGCCGATGTCAGATAGATGCAAGATCAGTGGTGTTGGAAAGCTCTTTCAAAATACTTCGACCCAAGCTCAAGAAGGGATTTTAAAACTCCTGTGCTAGCCGTGAAAAATTTTAGAAATCACTGATCCACTAGATAGGGATTGACAGGGTAGAAAGTGAGATTTCCTAAGAACATGGGTTGACTGGGTGGTTAAGGAGGGATCTGGGTGGATTGGTCTTCATGAAAGTTTTAGCTCTGGAAGTCACGAGAATGGGGATATTTCTTATGTAGGCTTTTATAGGGTAATTGATAGAAATGAAATTTATAATTTTCAAATAAATAAATCTAACTCAGAGTCTAGTCTACAAGATACAGTCTATAGGAAAGAAAACGTACTCGATCGTCGACACAGTCCGGCACTGGCAAGCTGGCAACTACTAACCGCTGCACCACTCTTACGCACCTTGAGGAGGAGCCGCTACACCTGAAAAGGAAGAGGGTGAGCCTCATCTCATTGGCTCAGTAGGGATCCCGCAGATCCCTGCTACGAAACAATTGTGGTAAACAATATCAGTAGCAATAACAAATAATAACAACAAAAATAATGGCAACAATATCAGCGATAACAACAATAGCGGTAACGACAGAACGTAGCGGAACACAGCTCTATAAGATACGTCTACTATCTACGGAAAGTAAGCCCCGACATCGCGGTCGGACATGCCAAACCACCAGCAAAACCATAGCTACACTATTGTGAAAAGGTGCCACGACACCTCTGTCGTGGAGGCCTGTCCTCCTGAGTAGTCTACCTGTACAGTCATGACCTCTCTGTCGTGAACCCTATGTCTACTGGGAAAATCACTCCGACTCTATTGGAAACCTGTGACCTCAATGTTGGGAAACCAAAACCTCAAGATAGGAGAGTCACGTCTCACGTGATGGAGAACCTACTCACTAGAAGCAAGGCCGGATGCGTCCACTGACGTCTTAATCCGTGCCCTAGGTGTCTCCCACTCGTCTCAACGTGGTAACTGAGATACCGTACAAGTAATCACAAAATAAGGATTAACTGGGGTTACGCTCGTCAGCGTGTATCCAAAGCCCCCAACCACATGTGCACACACAGACTATCTACTCTAAGCCAGGTCCTCTAGCTAGTTTTCCCCCCAGCTGAACTCAGACTGTAAAGGCAAGAGGCCCTATGATAACCAGCTTAGAACCTATGATAACCAGCTTAGAAACTATCTCGTTCGGACTACTCTCCACCTCTCCCTAGTGGATAAGTGCACGCATGCCCAGGAAAGCACTGCCTAAAGGGTGGTCACTCGACGTGGGAATTCTCGATAGAGGAGACACCAAAGTACCAGTAGGATACGCATGCACCCGTTGTAAGTATCACGAAACACAGGGTGGCTCAGTGCCACCAAACTCAAGACAGCTAGCTAGATCGGCTAAACCATTGGCCATTGAGTCACGCGACTCATCCCAAGGCCGTTGTATAATACGGCTCCATGCCATTGAATCACCCTAAGCTGGAACCCAAAAATCACGGTCAAAAGGACTCACTAGGCGACCCACTACTGCTGGGGTTCTTCCTTCTCTATGGGCAAACAAAGAACCCCCGGCACCCCTAGCTGGGTCACAAAACTCACAGTCACTGGCCATACTCATGGCCCATACAAAAACCACCTTCCAAGGAAACCGACATAGTGCCGAAATAGCCCTCTACACGTACATGGGTACATGGTGACTTGAACTAGTACAATAGAGAAGCCCACAATGCACAGGGTCATCCAAACCCTTTAAACCACACGGGCACATTATTTGAGATATCATGACTCCCACAGACACCTAAAAATATAAACCCAACTCAACGGTGTAACGTCCCAGAGTACACAATATCGATAACCTGATACTAGGTATCGAATTACCGCCATTATACACTGAGAGCCCATGATAGCGATGACCCGATACTAGGTATCGACTCACCGTTACCATGAACCGGGGTCGCCACCCAACTTCGAAATATCGTGAAAAGAATTAACACTCTCACTCGCCTTCTAATTTGACCAAAGCACCATGAATTTCGAAAACATTGTTAGCAAGAATCAACAACTCATAATGTACAAATTTTGCAACTCAGCCAAATCTCTCGTCTTAAAATTAAATGTGTCAATTTCAGGACATGGCCATTGTCCGGTTGCGGCTGCTACATTGGGGGCGCATCCTTAATAATAAAGACAGAGGTGCATCCAGCATATCCATGCAAGCGGATCGACCTCTTTGACAGTCAGATTATGGCGGCAAATGGTATATCGACACCTTCCCTTGCACAGATCTGGCACTAATCTGTCGTTCGCCTGACAACTACGATCCGCCAAACAAATTTTGCAACTAAGCCAAATCCACCAGTTGATCTGCCGTCCGCCGGGCATATTTGGTGACAAGGAGGGCAGATCGAACCCCCTACGTCGATATGCCACTAATTCGTAGTTCTCCAGATGGATCTAATGGCGAGGACAACTTGACCGGCCACATGCACAGATCCGACGTAGATCACCATCTGTGGGCAGGACGGCGCTAGATATGCACAGAGAAATAGGTAGATTCACTGTACGCCGACAAGATCCAATGGCGAGGAGGTTGGATCAACAGTGAGGAGGCCAACTTAGTCGCTTCTCTACACATACCAACACGATTTGGTCGGCGGACTGTGGAGCACTATGTCTTATGCATATTCGGCATTGATCTACTGTCCCCCAGCTGCATCCGACACTAATCCTCCCCTTCTCTTCATCTGGCCACTGTTGGACTTGTCGTCACCGTCGTCAGAGGCCACCACTTCAGATCGCCCTTCGTCACCTCCCCACCATCGAACTACCCCTCGTCTAGTCACCCCTCACGGCCTCACCCTTATCCTTTTGTTTGAAGATGGATTGCATATATTGGTTTGTAGATCTCAAGTATCGGGCACATGCCATACTAGATCTCACGATTTGCTGCGGCACGCACCAATATGTACAATCCAGCTACTGACCGCGCCTATGCTGACACAACAACTTACCTAGGGATATAAATGGTAACTAATAACCCGATAGCCGTCTGTTTCATTAACTTAACGAATAATGAATGGACAGTGTTTTTTTTTCTGATAACTTAATGAATACGGATACAGATATATCTGAATTTTTAGCAGATACATAAACGAATATACTTCATTCCAAACTCATATTCGTCCATTATCGTTAAACAATATAATATATATATTATTGATATTATCATTTAGATTTAAATCTAAAGGTGGAGATTCAAAGGTTACTCTAAACCTAAAGAATGGCATTGCCCCCAATGCCCCCATTTCCTCCTACCTCCTGGTCTCACTCGAGACAGTCCCAATCCTTCCCCAACTGGCCATCTCCATTCCCTTCTCAGGGAGAGGGGGCGGCACCGTGGCAGGGGGCAGTAGCAAGGCGGCACCCAGCGAGAGGGGGTGGCACCCAGTGAGAAGGCATTAGCACGGCGGCGATGGCAAGGCGGTAGGGCTTCCCACCCAGCAAGAGAGGCAACAACGCAGTGACGCCAATGCAGGGGCAAGGCGCGTGGCACAGTTGCAGGGGGCGACAGTGCATCGACAAGGGGAGCAAGGCAGCGACAAGGGGCGACAGCAACAGTGCGGCGTCAAGGTGACCCTCTCTCTCTCTCTCTCTCTCTCTCTCTCTCTCTCTCTCTCTCTCGGGCAGCATAGTCCCGGTGGCCGAGGTGAGCATGGGGACCTTTCAGCTCTCCCTTTGTCTTATTACGACTTTTGGGCAATTCACCTCAGGCAATGGGCGACTAACCTTGTCTTGTATATTCAGGAGGAGGCAGAGCTCCCAGAAGCATGCGCTGCCGGAGCTCGCAGGGCTATCCCTAAGCGGAGGGAGCTTCTCGGTCCCGCAGGAGCGGACAGGCCGAGATACTCTGGGGGCCGGAGGTGGAACCACTGGTGTCACTTCTGCAGTCAGGGGCCAGCCTAGGACTAGCGGTTCCTCTTTCGCCTCTTCTGGTGCTCACGACACAGGAGGAGACCCAGCTATTGCGCGAGATCCTGGCAAGCATCGCTATCCCCGGGGAGGAGAAAGCGCAAGCAGAAGGGGCTACGGGTCTCCTGGCAATAACGTCTGGCCCGGTTTCCTTCGACATCCCTCCCCCGACCGAGAGCGAGACCCCTGCCTTGCCAGGCCGCGAGGTGATGATGTCAAGGGATCCGGCGATGGTTTCGCCTGATCCTCTGGTTGTGGCCGGCCGAGAGTTATCCTTTGAAGTAGGAGGGCCCAGTGATTTGGCCATGGCACTTCCCTCTTCTTCGACCGCGGTGGATGCCGAGATATGGGCTACCGTGGACAGCGCGGTGGAGTTCAATCTTCCGACAGTACCTTCAATTGGCCACGTCGCTTCGGACACACCGGTTCGACAGATGCTATCAATGCTTCGATCGATTATGCTTGCCGACCCCTCCCTTACATACCAAGGGGCACATGCGATAGTGATGCAGCTAACTGGTACACCACAAGTGCTGGGTTACCCGCTGGAGGAATGGTCGTGACGAGTCCTATTATTGTTAAAATACGTAAATCGTCGCGAATTCCTTGAGACTCGGGCCCCCAACGAGCTTGCCGCCATCAAGACCCAAGAGGGTGAATATTTGCAAGCCCTGGGGGTGCGTCGAAGCAGTGAGGAGCAGCACGAGAAGTCCTTTGAAGGAGGTCACCGCGACGCCCACGCCCTCAAGAATAGAATCGAGGAACTAGAGGGCTATCTCACTGCAGCCAGGTCTGAGCTGGCCGAGGTCGAGGCGACCATCGAGAGGGAGAGTGAGGCACTCGCCATTGCCAGAGCCGAGGCGACATCCGTGGAAATGGAGTTGGTGCATCTCAAGGAGCAGAGGGACTGATTGCGCGACATGGCAGACTTTCCTTGCGTCGGGATCCTCCCCCTTAAGAATATCCTCTAGGGCATCGACTGAGCGCTGCTCTCCTTGACCCTCCTCTTGTAGTCTGCTTCTCTCTCTTTCTCTTCTCTTTTTTTTTATTTTTTTTACATGTAACCAGGGGTATGCCCCGAAGCATGTGTATCCCCCTTTTGATTGAAAGGAATAGAACAACCTTATCGTGTGTATCTCTTGTGTACGGCCTCGATAGCCCTTCTTTCCCCCTTTTTTTAATCTTTTTTTTTTATGCCTCGCTTGAAATGCATCGACGGGGTGTAAGCCTTTGTGGTAGCTCGCTTAGGGAGAACTCGGTAGGCGTCTGTGTTAGCGCACAGGAGAGTGGTCACCCTCCCAGGGGAAGGACGAGGGGACCACTCCACCGTGCGAAGCGGACTACTGACCGGTCTCACTCGGGCGCCCAAAGGGGATGGAGGCGAAAGTTCGTTCATTCGGTGATGTGGATGCGAGGTCCAAATCAAAGGTGGAGCCAATATCGCTGGGTGAGAAGGGGAAGGACGGTGGAAGAAAACAGAGGTGAAACCTATCCAACTGGAAACAACACCAACGACGGGAGTATGAGAAGAACAAGAGAGAAAGGGTTTTTATTCATGGTAAACGGGAAACCAAATACATCGAGTGCAAGAAGAAGAGGAAAAAAATAAGGAATGGAAACAAAGAAAGGAAATGAGGGGTTGAACAGGGGCGACGGATCCCTGCTTTTCCCCTTCCACTGCTACATGTCTCTCCCCCTCCCTCTTATTCTCTTGCTCCCTTGCTCTCTGGTGGCTGCCGAAGGGGAGAATCCCTTCTTCTTCTTCTTATCTTTGGTCTGGTGGTGGTCTCTTCTGTGGAGTGCTTCCTCTCTTCTCCCTTCTTTCTTCTGTGGAACACTTCTTCTCTGTATGTGTTCTCCTTTTTTGTTCGGGGAAGAAGGGGTTTTCATACCCCAACTACACAACGACGTGAGCGGGCTGGTGAAGGCGGGAAAGAAGGCACATTGATGGGGATTTGACCTTCCCTCGTCCCCGTTGACAGAGGAGTAGCCTACGTGCCTCACTCTCGTGTTGCCACGTCAGTCGTCCCACTCCGCGCCAAGAATCCGTAGGGGAGTGGCGTGAGATCCTCCCTGTGGGACGGGTCATGGGGAGAGCGTGCCGTTGAAGAAGTAGACTGTGCCATTGAGAGGCATTTAGGGTGTGCCGACAAACGGGATGCATGTGCGTGCCATCGAAGGGCAGAAGAAGCGTGCCGTTGAACAGTCACTAGGGTGTGTCGTTGAGCAGCTGCTGGGTGTGCCGTTGAACAGCCGCTGGGTTGTGCCGCTGAACAGCCACTGGGGTGTGCCGCTGAACATCCGTTAGGGTGTGCCACTGAACAGGCGCTAGGGTGTGCCGTTGAACAGGCACTAGGGCATGCCGCTGAACAGGCGCTAGGGTGTGCCGCTGAACAGGCGCTAGGGTGTGCCGTTGAACAGGCACTGGGGCGTGCCGCTGAAGACTGACATTGAGCCCATTTCGTGTACAAGTTGTGGTTCATTTAATTTTTTCTTCAGGGCCCATGGATTACGGGCTTCCCGGGGGTTGGTTTCTCTTCGCTGTCGTGACTCCAGAGACGGCTTCACGACAGTGTGTTGTTCGTTCGGAGAGTTCGGATGGCCCGTCCTCTCCGCAGCTTCTTCGGTTGAATTTGTTTGTCGATGTTGGACTGGTCGGGAGACACGGACGTGCAATTTTACACATCCACAGGTACACACCGGCTTAGTCGGCCCTGATGAAAATGAATACTAGAGAAGGTTGGAAGAGCTTGCTGATCTGGAAGGCAAGTGGCTCGAAACCTACAAACACCTGCAGATATACCAGGCCGGCATGGCGCGAGCCTACGACAAGCTCATCAAGCAATAAGCCTTCAAGCTAGGTGACCTCGTCATGATCAAGGAAAGGGAAGTCATGGCAGGGCGTTCCAGTGGCAAGCTCCAGCTGAATTGGTGAGGTTCGTATATTATTTGCGATGCCTATGAGGGTGGGGCCTACACAGTCGTAGACCACATGGGCCACAAACCCTTCCCACCTCTTAATGGCAAGCACATAAATCTGTATCATGTGCTAGAACGTGAGTTCGCGCACCACGTCGACTAAGGCGTACGCTCCCAGCCCCAGCCAGCCGAACTAGTCTTTGCCTCACAGAAGAGTGAACCAGTCAACAAGGTTCACATGGATTGGGCGGCTATGGGCGCCCTGGTGGAGGTTTGGCACCCTCAAACTCACACCTTCATCTTTTCCACCTTCGAGGCGACCATTCTTCTGGAGGAGGTAGAACTCCTACTCGGCCTGAAGAAGTTCAGAAAAGGTGGCAAGGTAAAGATCCTGCCCATGCTAAAGAAGGTAACTCCTGAGGATGTCCTTGGAAGCTTTATGCCTGCAGGAGCTATTAAGGGCGTCCAAACTCAAAAGGGAGTCAATCTCCAAAAGCTCGCAGACTGGGTCATGAAAGCACTAGGGGAAACGACAGGTGACGATCATTTAGAGGATATCATGAAAGGATTCACAATTTGTCTGGCCAGAGCTCTCCTCTTTCCCTGCACTGACAACATCGTAGAAGAAGATTAGCTAGGCACGATCTGTGGATTTTGGGAGGGCAAACGAGTGGGGCCAGCTGTCCTTGCCTACCTTTATAGCGGTCTCACGGCTTCCAGCATGGGCCTACCTCCTCATGGGTGCATGCTTCTTCTCAGTTGCTGGATTGATCTCCATTTCAAATTTGACGGCTGTAAGGAGGCGCGAACTACTTCCAGAATCTTCCAACAAAGCCCGCTTTATTACACGGTTGATGCATTGGGCTTTGGTAGGAATGTAGTGAATCGCGTTCCTCGACTGAAGACACGCGGAGACTGGCGTACTCACTTCAATACTATGGCACAGGACATGTTTACTCACGCGCCGGCATGTTTACTCCCTTGCGAGCTTCTCGCAAGATCATCTTCTGCTGCGGGACTCCAACTTATTGGTGCAACCAAATTTGTCCTCTATAATGCGCACCGGTGTTATCCACAAATTGGCTTCCCTTGCCATTCTTTTCCCACACTCTCCGACCTTCCTTTGATCAAGGAAAGGGAGCTGGCCACAGAAGGTGACGCAAGGGAAGTGAAGGTGATTAAAGCGTCGTGGAAGGCAAGCATCCCGCGGAAGGTGACGGTGCAGATAAAGGAAGACCGAGAGTTGTAGAGTGTTTATGTAACTGAGCTAGGGAAGTTGAGGCCCATAGTGCCCAACCTTTGATGAAGTCCTTTTTGTTTCAAGTAAAAATGGGCTTTTGATACTTTGGTGTGTGATTTTTGCTCTCCCACATTTTCCCCCCCTTTTTACATTGTGAAATGGTCGACCCTGACCGACAGTGGAGATTCGAGATGCCCTGAATTGTGCGGTGAAGGTCGAGGAGGAACGTGTTGCTCAGGTGATAGAGTGCGATGCCCGAATGGCGGAGCTAGAGGAGGAGCAGTGGCGTCACGGGAAGTTACCTCGAGACGTGCTGGAACTAAGGATTTTCTCTCCACACGATGAGTTGAGATAGACTGCGAGAGGGTGAAAAGAGAGAGTGAAAGGAGAGGGGAGGAGGGCGGAACGACATCGAGGTTGGGACGAGAGTAGGGCACTAGAGACCCGGGTGGTGGAGCTTCGGTTGATCCTCGGGGTCACAAAGCAGAGGCCGGAGGATGACGAAGAGTGCTACCAGAGGGGAGAAGAGAGCGTGGCGCGCCGAGCTCCTTCCCTATTAGTATCCTCTTCCCTTCCTCAGCAGAGGAGCACCATGCCGCCAAGGCTAGGCGAACACCGCGTGGTAAGGCGAGCACTGCCTTGCAGAGCTCTATGAGGCCTCCTAGGGACATCTGGCTTAGGAGGGGGGAGAGATGACCAAGAGG